>QLNU02004079.1:4393-14523 GCA_006491805.2 Dysdera silvatica | reverse complement strand
ATATTAACGTAATTTTTTTAAGGTCATTTGCCTATATTTCTAACAAACATTTCTTCCTAAAGTTCAGCAATGAATTGTGGATAAAATTGGAATATTAAATTATACGTGCTTTGTCAGTGGCAACAGTTTATTTTTATAAAAGAAGAAAATGTTTTTCCTATGTGTTTTTTTTTTATTTAGTTACACTCAGTGGCAACACACAGCACTTATTATTGTTCTAAAAATAGTTTTAAAAAGAAACCGTCCACAGGTAAATGCAGACATTTTGCAATGGGGCGTGGAAGAGCATAAACTGATTTTGAGAGGGGCCAAATAAGTGAATTGCATAAGACTGGATATTCCATGATGAAAATATCTAGAAAATTGACTCCCACCTGCAAAGTTGTAGGCAATTACCTTGCAATAAAAGATAATTATGGTAAAAAGAATCGTCATTAAGTCATTACTGACATGACATTCAGAAGTACAATGTCATCTTCTCTGAAAGGCAACAGGGAGGGTGATCTCTTATAGCATGGGCAGGTTTCATCTCAGGTAGCAATTCAAATTTAATCTTCCCAAGTGATCGAATGAGACTACAGACTACAAAGCATTACTGGAAGTCCTTCTCCTGCCATTTGCAGAGAAATTGGGAGGACTTCCTTTCGTGTACCAACAGGATAACGCCCCCATACATGTTACTGAATCTACGTGGGAATGGTTTCTGAAGAATGAAATTTGTGTTATGGACTGGTCTGTGACTTCTCCAGATCTCAACCCTATGGAGAATTTGTGGGGCATACTTGCACGTTCTGTGTACAAAAATAGAAAACATCACAACTCTATTCATGAACTGAAACAATTAGTAGAAGAGACTTGCGGGAAAAAATTGGTGTCAACGCACTTCGAACATTGATGGCATCTATGCCCACAAGGGTATTTAAAGTTATTTCACATCAGGATCGCTTTATTGGATAGTGATCTTATGCATTTTTTTTTGATGTTGTATTGTTTTAAATCATGCTATCAGCATCTTGACCACTTCGTTTCCATTTCCATAAATATAAAGTGATGACACTGATAAAAAGTATGTATAATTTGATGCTCTAATTTTATCTACAATTCATTGTTTAACTCTAGGAAGAAATATTTTTAGCAATGTATGCTAATGGCCTAAAAAACTTACTTTAATACGTATACGCGTGAAAGGATGTGAATAGTGTTATCATTTTGACTCAAGATTTTGTTTTCAAATTCCTTTTCATTAAAGATTGTGCAAACTAAAGATTGCCCAATTTGGCAACTTGAATTGTTCTTAATGTATGAGTAGAAGCATAATACATACATCTTCTTTATTTCATACTGTTGACTTCATTTTGCTTTATTTGTAAATAAAATTAATAAATAATGGTGCTATCATTTTGACTCAGACCTATCTATAAGCATATAATGATATACAAACGCATACAGTGATGTGCACATATAAACATAAATTATCTACTCCTGATGAAGGACTGCTGCTGATGCGTCCGAAAGCTTGAGTGATCTTTTTCATTGCTATTTTACCAGTGTTTAACCTTTTATGTAAACATAAATTGTGTTACCAGCACAAGTCGTATTACACACACACACATACACCAATTATATTACAAACACGAAATACTTCAATTTCCCTGCGCAGTTAAGAAACAAATCACTGAATTCTTAATACTAATTATATGCGATTTCCCTTTTAAGCAAATGATAAAGGAACCCAAAATAAAGAAATTGATTTGTCTTCTTTTCTCGTCTTTTCCAGCCAACTAGACAAATGGTCTGTTTTTGGTTAAGGTGATTTTCGATTTCGGATATATTTAAGTGCGTTGGGAATACTTTCCTGCGTAATATGTAGTATTGCTATTTATCTTACTAGGTAAACTCTTTTTTTATTGAGGAACAAAACCAAATAAAAACATTGTTTGAGAAATTGAAATCCTTTGATGTATAGATAAAAGGAAATAAGTTGTTTTTCTTCATCGTTTTATGTTCATACACTCCGTTTGCTCAGCGATTTAGAAATGATGCAACAGGATTTAAAACATTCACGATAGTGTCTATTTTACCCTGTTGATGTTTAACGAGCAGACATTATGTCAAAGCTTTTAATGTCATTTCTTAATAGTTGACAATTAATTTAAATTCCTTTAGTTATAAATTTTAATTATAAGGATTTAATTATAAGGGTTCCTTAAATAAGGCGAAATATTTAAGAATGAAAGCGTTATCTCTAGTCTAAACTGGTGTTTCCCCAACGTGGGGCCCATGCCCCACATGGGGGGCAATTTGATTGTTAAGGGGGCAATTCGAAAATTTATAATATATAATAGATACAGATACTATAAATATAAGTGGTAAGGATTTGTGTATTATTTTTATTTCCTTCAGTTTAGAAGAATAATTTTCCAGAAAAATTTGGGTAAATATAATATATATAATTTATATAATAGCCATAATTAACATAATATGTATAATTAATATAATAGATATATATAATTAATATAATATATATATAATTAATATAATAGATATATATATAATTAATATAATAGATATATATAATTAATATAATAGATATATATAATATAATTTTATATTTCATGTGTTTTCTTTATTCTGTAAAAAATGCTTTTATTATACAAATGTGGTAGCCGCGGACAGAAGGAGGTCGCAGAGCTTTTGGTTACTATAAAAGAGATCACGGATTACTTGGCTACTATAAAAGTGGGTCGCGGCTTGAAAAAGTTTGGAACCCACTGGTCTAAACAAATATTGAGATTTTTGGGCCCAATCATTGCACATACAGCTGAACCTAGTGCACTTCGTGTAGCAGCACGAACTGCAAAAGTGCATAAAATGTTAAAATTAAACAATTTTCTAGTTTTTAATGGTATCTAAATTCGCATAATTGCATATTTATGCATATAACTGCGCTTAAGTACAGGTGCTTTTTAAGTCCACTTTTGTTCTATTATCGAATTTAAGCCTGATAAGTGCACAAGGAAATATTCAAGTTATATCGCTTGTACTTCCACAAAAGTGTCGCCGGATAACTTTATCCGAATTCCGGATACTGCATGTGGAGTGAGTTACGTGACACTTTTGGGTCTTATACTTTCACATCATTCGCAAGGAGTTGTTGCCAAGAAAACATCCTTGTTTTTAAGCTTCCGCCTACATATAGGGTTTATTTTAGTTATGGGAGCTAGAAAGAGAAGTCTTGTCTGTTTGAAAGTTTGATATGAAGTTGGAGATTTAAAATTTTTTCAGCTCAGACGTAAGTACTATTATACGTCTTGTTTTTATAAAGTAATGGTACTGCATAATTATTAAAATAAATGCTGTTCAGGGGCGGCTCGAGTTTGATTTGAACCCTGGCTGTCTGGCACGGATTGATTTTTGGTGCCCCGTCCGACGAAAACAAGATTTTCACAGATGCACAGTGGGCCCTATAAAAGTGGCCAAAAGTCTGAAGAGTTTCTCTAAAGATGCCTCTAAAATTTTTTCTAAATTTGTTTCTTTGTAAAGAAATTTCCTACTATTGGATTAATTAAAAAAAATTAAACTTGACTTCAATTTGACGCCCTCATTCAAATGAGGTCCCAGGCGGCAGCCCTGCCCTTAAGCCGCCCCTGATGCTGTTCATAATTATTAAGATAAATACTGTTCATGATTTTAGACCAAAATAAAGGAATATGTAATTTTATAACCTATTATTATTGTTATTATTATTATATTATATTATTATATATATATATATTATATTATTATATATATATATATATTATATTAGTATATATATATATATATTATATTATTATTATTATTTATAATACATCTTGTTTTTATAAAGTAATGATACTACATAATTATCAAAATAAATACAGTTCATAAATATTAAAATACATACTGTAAATAATTATTAAACAGAAGTAAAGGATATGTAATTTAATAACCTAGATGAAGTATCATAAACATTTAGCGGAGAAATATGTTACACATAGAAAAATTTCAAGAAGTTCGTTTAAGTTCACAAACCATTTAAATGCGCGGAATTTTTTCGTTACCTCATCGATGTGCACGTATGCGGTTTCGACTGTATACACTTAATACAAATTTAATCGGGGAAAAAGAAATCAATATTTAAGATTATGCATCTATTGTTTTAAATTGTTACGTTCTCTAGTAATGTGTTTTATTTCTAACAGAACAGGCTTTCACGATTGGCGATTAACAGACGGTGATTTGCTTTCGGAAAATAAAGGAAATAATCCGTTTATAACGAGAAGGGGTTTGAAAAGTGAAAGTGGGGAGAAAAGCCTCAGCCCTATTTGAAAAGGTTAAATAAATTGGTATTTAGAATCCATTACGTTCAGCTATAAGGATAATGTAAGGACAGTAATTGAAATCCTTAAATGAGGGCGACACGCCGCAATACAATGTAAGTCAAAAGATCCCTTTTGAAGTATTATTTTCAAAGAACCTTTAAGTATTAACGAAGAAAGTGAAATAAATATTAATTAACTCTGCTGCATTAGCGCTTCTGCAAGTGGTTGAATCCTTTACTCATAAAAGGATTTGTTATTTATCAGCTTTCCTTTGTAAAATTATTTTCAACATTTTACATACAAATTATTTTCGCACGGGTATTGTTCAAAACGTTAAATTTTGCTGGTAATATTTATTTAAGAAGAAAGGTTGACGGAAAATTAAGGCAAAAAACCTTTCGTATTTTTGAATCCATTAGGGTATAATTAAATATAAATTAAATATAAATAATATAATTAAATATAAATTAAATATAAATAACATAATTAAATATAAATTAAATATAAATAACATAATTAAATATAAATTAAAATATAAATAATATAATTAAATATAAATTAAATATAAATTAAATATAAATAATATAATTAAATATAAATTAAATATAAATTAAATATAAATAATATAATTAAATATAAATTAAATATAAATATAAATTAAATATAAATATAAATTCAATATTCATCGAAATGACTTTTGAAAGAATATCAATATGCCCTCTTTGAAAAATGTCTCGTTATTTTTTAATAACGATGGGGAAAATGACAGAGTCAAAGGCTTACATTTCAGTTTATTGGAGAGGCGATTATCCTCTATGCTAAAAGACATGGAAGTTTTTCATGGATCAATGGCCAGCAATGCTTTTCCACATGCCAGGATCTTTAGCTCTGCGAGAAATCTAAAACATTATCACGTAAAAAATCAAACCTCAATTTAACGGCTAATGGAAATAAAAGATTTGAATACCACCGGCATCCAATTCAGATATTCTAAGTGACGGACTCGAAGATGTTATCACTACAACATCGTATGGCTAATCTGAAACAAATATCAATGTTGATATTTGTGAATATAAGAACAGGTTCGTTTCTCTTTTCCCCACAGGCATTTATGAGAATGTAAATAGTTCAAACTTTCGCTTCGCTTTCTTTTTGGTTTTACGGCTCAAAGACTACAGTGGTCATGCTGCGCCGGGACCTACTGTTTTCCGAGGAATCCGAACCTCTTAAGGCCTAGGGAACCAAACCCCGGACTACAGTGAGCAGTGCGATCTTTATGAGATCTCTGAGTAAGCGTTCTTTTTGCACTGCTGGGAGTCGAACCCGGATTAGCCGCGCAATAGGAGAACGCGTTACCACACTGCGCCACCGCAGGGCTGTTCAAACCTGTGTGATAAATTAGGGGTGTGCAACGATAAGTTAGACTGAACTGTAGTCAATAACTAAGAAGTTTTGAAACAGATGAACTTTATATCAAGTGCCGGACTTGAAAAGTGCAGCAGATGAAGTCTGACTGACGGGAAAATTTTAAGCAAAATATATCCACAGGGGGGATGTGAACTACTACAATCTTGGGGGACATATAAACGTGATGTGCATGTAACGTTGGCGAAAACCATACAAAACACGTTTCGAAAAGCGTTGCCAATGAGTTCTATCGATATGATATTGCTAGTAAGTAAGCCTCGTTGTAGAACGAAACAGGATTATGAGCGAATTGATTTGAAATCAGCTCGCTGAACACATGCATCAAGAAAACCAACCTGATTGGAATTCTCTAGAGATTTTACATCAAAGTGTCACCAATACATGCAGTAGACTCTTTTTTAGGACCATTCGAAAGCCATAGAATCATACATCTTGCCATAAACCAATCTAAATCACTTCCATAGTCTTACAGGATTTTTACAAACAAACGTTCTAGATAATAATTTTCCCCACTCTCACCATCAATTTTCTCTCCAGTTTTCATTTTCTCCATAACCTCATATCCCTCGCGACTTAAAAATCAACATTATATTATTTTTTGTCTTTTTGTTTTGTATTCTGTATTTTTTTTCTACTTTTCATTGTTCCTTTCTTCAGCCTTCTTCACTCGATAAAGGGAGCAGGTAGCTCCCGAAACGTTGTTATTATTTGTTTTAATATCAAGAAACTTCTCCAGTAACTAAAGTTTTCTGTCCCTATGGAACTCCCTATTGAATCGTTATTTCGTTTTATCCTGAAACTTATTTTTAACGTTTAAAATGGATGCTTAATTTAATAAATTAAAGTAATACCTACATCATTTAATAGCGGTATTAATATCACAATATGCCTAAAACGTGCCTATCAGTATTTTAATTTGACTAGTTGTACACCCGTTGAGAATTACTGGTTTATATATTTCATTCTAAAAATATACTAATAATGCAAACAAATCGTGTTTTCTAATAATATTTCTTTTTCTTGTGGCAGAGGTTGGAGCATACATAAACATAGAAAACTTCAGAGCTCGGGGTTTAAAATAGATGGACTTCATATTGTCATATACGTATACCGTACAAACCACCCCTGGGCAACAAAAGACCCAAACCACCATAAACACTCACACATGGGCGAATTTGTTCACAAATTTATCTTTCCTAGTTTATTTTATTTCTCAAATTCCAATTCATTCATTTTCAAAGGGCTCTTAAAATTATTTCCTTTTCGAAAAAAAGCCAAAATAATTCTTTCAAATATTCGAGAGAATCTTTCAAAGGCAAGTAAATTACATTCTACAAAATAAACATTTGATATGCAGGAATATATTTTTCTAAAGAATTTTTCAAGGGTACTAATTTATAAACCAAGATTGAATTTTCAGATGTCGGAATTGAAAAACAATTTATAAGTATGCCAAAAACACAATACCTCAGGGAAATTGCTTATTCCTGTTAATAACAACAACATACACTCTAATTAAATAGCCTCCCCAAAAATTTCTGGAATTTCTCACGTAAGCTAATGTCATTTACCAACTCATAATAAATGAGAAGAAATGGTTTTCGCATTCGGGCGCTGCGCGTATATATATCCCGATATCCAGTGCTTTTGCAATTTATAATCGCAGAGGGAAACATAATTTTCCATTTTCGGTGGAAAAGACTAGTTTTCCCATTCTGCTATTAGTCGCAGGTGGATTTTGTCTAATATACTTAAATATCTGCTCCGTTCGTAAAGCAGCTAAAACTAAATACCGATAACCAAAATGATTGTCAAGAGGAAGAGAGGTTGTCCAGTAACAAAGCGTGTTTCATAACGAGTAATAGTATTAATATCAGGCAAGATCATTGCCGTTCATACAAGTACTTCTATGAGGGGCTGAGAAAAATTAACGAGTAATTCCAGGGGAGTGAGAAAAATTAACAAGTAACTCTAGGGAGCTGAGAAAAATTAACAAGTAACTCTAGGGAGCTGAGAAAAATTAACAAGTAACTCTAGAGAGCTGAGAAAAATTAACAAGTAATTCTAAGGAGCTGAGAAAAATTACCTCCTTCTCAAAGCTGTCGAGAATTTTAGTGAATGTACAAGATACCAAAACGCTACAAAAATAATTGATACTGCTTGACAATTAGTAATGAGCTAAAAAGTACCTTATTTTAAAATGTAACCCTAAAACTTTTGAAAGTAAATACACACAACAGATTCGGACAAATCGAATTTTTAAACGACTAGGGGGGCTCGAGGCCCTCTGTCCCCATATTGGCGCCCAAGAGCAAGAGTAAAGCCAAGGAGGATTTTTAGGCGAAAGCCACAATGCGATACAACTAGACTAAACTATTTATTTGACTGAAATAACACTTCCGTACGTAATAGATTCCGTAATTAGGAAATAATTTGTACAATCAAAATTAAATTATGTGTCGATTTAACAGAAATTACTCTCGGCGTTTCTTCGTTTGATAATATCTCGGTATAACTTTAGTTCCTGTGGATGCTTAGTGGTAAAGTAATAATCTAGGGTATGGGTAAACCGTCTTTAGCTCCTAGTATTTGTTCCCATACAAACCTAGTATACAATACCTAGTATTTGTTGCATAGTTATTTGCAAGTCATGTTATACAATCTATTTTGCCTTACAAATTTTTAGGATGAAAGAACAAATATGTCCTCGGAAAATAGTAAGTCCGGGCGCAGCTTAATTCTTGCTATCCTTGCGCCGTAAAGATAATAGAAAAATCTAGATGACCTTTCATTTGTAATACTGCTTAGATGTTGGTAGTGTTATGATTCGTCAGTGTTCAGCTGTACAATGGTGTCTATGTGACTATCTCGTACAGATTGCGGAAAATCCGGGCTTTGTTCAGCTTGGTGCGTGATCTCACTTGTCCTTGAGGCAATCTTAAAGTTAAATCTAAGACTCCTAAAACAGGTAGCTGGCGCATATCCGCCATTTTGTTGCCATTGTATCACGTGATGGTGGTTGCAAATTGTATTTATTGGCGACATTTTAAAAGTTGCGCCAATGTTTACATTCGTCTGATAATCGCTGATTGTTGGTTATTTTTATACCAAAATGGAGATCATTGCGCCAATAAGGCAAATCTTTATCGCCCAGGTAAATGAAACCGAAATTGTACAACAAAATGGCGGCTAATCCATCGGCCTAGAATTCTAGGGGCTCTAATTAAACTGAAACTAAACAAAAACTGCAATACTCTCTCTCTCTTTTCAAAAAGCGCTCAAAAATCAGCGAAAAGAAATGTGTTTCATGTAATTTCCAACGATGTATGTTACCTTGTTTTTTAATACATTTACAGCGCTACCGGAAGACAAGTCTTCCGGTGTCCAAAACTATTTTCATCGAAGCTAGCTGCTTACGGAAACTGATGGACACAAAAGCCAATGAAAAAATATCTTCTTGCAACAGACAACTATATGGGACATTTTGATGAAGTGGGCCTGTCCACGGAAGACGGTGTTATCGTTAAAAATATAGCATCATAGTGACAGAAAAGCAACAAGATCTATCGGTAGCGAACAAGTAGTAGCAAAGGTATTACTCAGAAGTTGCTGCGTTTTACAAGATAAAAAAAAAACATACAAAAAATTAGCTATTGCTTTTCGAGGGACAAAAATACAAAGAAATATACAATAAAAATCAATCCTATCGTAAAAATATGATGTTATTTCTCGGTTATTGATATTAAAGAGTATTAAAAAAATCAGTTAAGCCAGGCATGATTATTAATTTATAACCTATTTTCACCATCTTTTAAATTTTTTAAAATCATGAACATTATGCAATACAATTCATCTATATAAGTCTGAGAAATGAAGAACGAGTAATAATTATTCTTATTAAAAATTAATTATAATATAATCAAAAAAAATAATGAATATGAGAAATTAAAAATAATATTCCTATAATTATTGGCATTATAATAATATCCTCATATTAATTTAAGATAAAAATTAATTGTTCACATACTAATTAAATTAACAGCTAATCGAAAATAAAAATTCCTAGGAAAATTATTTATAGATAAATTAGTTACAGAGCTCGAGTTAGCACTAAAACATCATAAAATATGCTTGTATATGTGCGGTAAAAAACTCTAAAAGGATATGTGTTTGTATGCAGTAAAAATGGAAAAAATATGCACTTAGGCAATTTTTTACTTGACGGAAAAAAAAATAGATTGCATCTTAAAACAGATTTATTTTCATCATTAGTTAGCTGAGAAGAAATAATTTTGAGATTAAGTAAATGGCATACTGTAAAAGGAGTATGTTTATTACAGTATATCATGGCTTAACTTT
>QLNU02004069.1:16694-27317 GCA_006491805.2 Dysdera silvatica | reverse complement strand
ATTTTGTATATTTAATATAGGAATATGTGAGTTGTAGCTCTGTATAACCCTCCCTTACGAACTTTCTGCGTACGCCTATGATAGAACTGCCTTACGTAATTCCCACGGTTTTGCTTCTACCAAAACAATTACTTGAATTCGAAAGTCGTTTTCCCAAACTTTCGTTTAACTATATATGCTAATTTCTTAGAATGGCGTTCTTAAAACTAATTTAGCTAACAATGATAAAAATAATATTTAACGAAGGAGGTTCCCAGAAATATGTTCTCAAGGTTTGCCATTTTAATTTCGGAATCTCTTACAGTTCGGATGGAAAAAGATGGACGATTCAAACGCTTTAGTGCCCACGTGGTCCCATCGATGGCCTTGCAGATGTTAGCAGCTAATAAGTTATATAATAACTCGACCTAAAAGCTCATTTCCTGCGTCTGTTGCGATATACGCTGCACACACATATTTCCATTTTTCCTTATGAGTTTGAAATGAGGCAGGAGTTGCAACTTTTTCAAGAGGTGTTTTATTTTTCTGCTTTAGACTTTTGTCTAAAGAGGGCGTTAGTTGTAACGAGAAGGTCAATATTTTAATTGAATGAACGGTGCAATGAATTTAAATTACGATGTTTGCTTTCGGCGCCTCGTTCGTTAAGTAAAGCGCAACCGGGTACGGCAATGCAAAGCGCCTTTCATTATACCATTAATGAATGATAACGAGTGCGACGCAATCACGGATGGAATCTTGCATTTAAAATAACTTCATTTAACACGTTTAGATTAGACCTATGAAAATGTAAATGAAGTTTAGGTATGACTAAGTTGTATACAGTTTAAAAGTGTAAACGAAGTTGTAAACACAACAATTTTGAATAAAAATATAATACGCAAAACCAGAATGTACTTAGCTTGATAATTTGCATCGTACGGAAGGTGAGGGTTAAATACATATTTTTATACCATGGAAACTTACCGCTACTTTAAGGCAGACAATTATAAACAAAAAACAATTTCGCCCTTGAAACAAATCCTGTAATCAGAGGCATAGCGAGAAGAAGAACTGTGATAGCAAATACTTCTCCGTTGAAGACTCATGAGTTGGTAACGCATTTGCTAATTATCTAGACTTCATTCCATCCATGGGCGCCTACATGGTGGGCAGAGGGGAGCTCGAGCCCCCCCCCCATAGCCGTTAAAAATTTGGTTTGCTGGATTCTGCTATGTATTTACTTTCAGAAGTTGCACAAGCACATTTTAAAATACGGTACTTTTTAGCTCGTTATTAATTGTCAAGCAGTATTAATTTTTGTAGCATTTTAGTATCTTGTACATTCATTAAAATGTTTGACAGCCTTGAAAAGAAGGAAAAAAAAATTTCTCAGCCCCTCCCCCCCACCAGGAATATTCATATGGGCGCCCATGATTTCACCACATTGCACAGATTCACAATGATGATCTTGATTTCTTAGATCAGGACAAGGAAACATTTACATGTTAAAAGAACACATTGAGTTAGCTGTAATCTAAGAATTTGTTCTGTGAAATTTTCGAATTCTTTCATAAGGTCATACCGTATGATGAGAGCGGATACAAAAAAATTTTTTTTTTTGGATGAAATGGGGGGGGGCAAGTCTTGAAAGCTAATTTTAGATTTATTCCGTTGAATTTGTTGTCGGGTTTGGGTAAGCAAAAAAGTGTAAATTTGGTATTTTGGGTGGTGCCCCTTGCTTAATGGTTTGAAGGCGGCAGGTTTTCCACCTCTGTCCATGGGCACCAATAGGAGTACTTTCGGTCCGATGGGGGAACGCTGAGAAAAATTACCTCCTTCTCAAAGCTGTCGAGAATTTTAGTGAATGTGCAAGATACCAAAACACTATAAAAATAATCGATACTGCTTGACAATTAGTAATGAGCTAAAAAGTACCTTATTTTAAAATGTGACTTCTTTTTTTTTTTTTAAGTAAATACATAGCAGAATCGAATAAATCAAATTTTTGAAGGGCTAGGGGGGCTCGTAGGCGTAGCCAGGTGAGAGTTTTTGGGGTTGTAACATCCACCATTGCAATGAAATTCTGTATATTTAGATTAAGAATATATGAGTTGTAGCTCTGCAACCCCCATTGAGCATGTAACCCCCCTTAATTAATGTTCTGCCTAAGCCTATGCCCCCTATATGGCCCCCCCGCCTCTGTCCTAGGCAAAAGAGGTTTAAATTACACGGAAAATTGCAGGTTCGGACGCAGCTTCATCTTAGTTCTCTTCGTGCCATAAAATTTAAATAAATTAAACAGCTATTCTGAAAATTTTACGTTTTACTTGGCGCCTACGAAAAAATGCACGAAAAGATGCATCTTCACGAAGAAGCTTCACGTGGCGGCTATTTTTTCACTTTTGCTTTGCTCCCCAACGCGCCCTACGAAAAAATTTTCGTACGTCTCTGCCTCTAACCGTCCCTACTTACGTAACTACTCGTCTCACTGAAATAGTACAGAAAAGGTAAAGAATCAGGGGCTCAAGCACCCCCCCCCCGTGTCGATATCAAAACACATTATTTTCTCTAAGGTCGCATCACATAAACTTATTTGAAGCTACTTGAGCCCTTTCCCACCCCCGAGTTTTAAACCGCTACGCTGCTAAAAAAAAAGTGCGCCCTGGGCATTTGCCCAGCAAATTATTTGTTTATAAACACAGGCTTAACACGCTTTTTATATATATACTAATAGCAACGAATGAACAATAAAAAATTTGAACTGATAACGACAAAATTCGTGCAAGGATGCGTACGTGTATATTTCCCAAATACGCGAAATACACGCAAAAATATCAGAGATTCCAGGAAACCATACTAAAATTATTGTGGATCCAAAAATATCTTGAATCCACGAAGTCACACTATGGTAGCAATAATTTCGAATTGTATCTTATTAGTTTAAATAATTATATGAATAATCTCCTTTACATAATATCAAATGTTAGAAGTATTTTTTTTTAAATATTCCTTTCTTAGTAAAGGAGGGAGGGGTCGGCAGTACAGGCTGTGCCTAAGGGCGGCAATTTTACAAATCCGCCACTGCTTACCCTAAAGCCGCATGAAGAAATACATATAATAAAAATAAATAAATAAATAATAAAATTAGCAATTTGAGCTTGAGTTACGTTGATCTACGCGTTGAGACAACACAATAGAGGACCTCTTGATAATTTTTATATTTCTGAGAATCTTTGCATAAAAATTAATAAAATAATTAGGGGCGCCGAGAGTCAACGCAGACCCTAGGCTCACTTAAACCGCCCTCCCCACAGCATAGGTCCTTGTCAGTGCGCCCCCCCACATCTCCCCGTCGGCTCTGAAAATGACAGCTCACGATACTTTAATGAATTTTATTTAGTCCATCAACTTACGAAGACCCGGGTCTTGAACTTTCAAAATTCGTCTCATCAAATTTCATAATTTTTAGAGAAATGTTTTAATAGTTTGCATCAATACATGACAAGATTAGGACAAAAGGTAATGAAATAATTCGCAGGAAGACCCAATAAATAATTTAACAGCCTAAAATTAAACAGACCGTTGACGTATTGTACATGGCTGCAATTTACCTTTGGTGCATATGTGGTGCTGCCATCTAGTGTTCATATTGTGAAACAAACCTTAATAACCTGTTTATTTAATTTAATTTGAAAAAAAACGAAGAAATTAATAAATACTGGTACCGTAGTAAATAATTTTTGGCCTATAATAAGCTTCAAACCACTTGTAACTACATGTAAAAAAGTATCGTAAGAAATTATTAAATGGCGCAACTGCTCTTTATTTTAATAGCAATAAAAGTTTAATAATATATTTACATATTCATTTATAACATTTACTATATTTAATACTATGGGGGGCCTTAGCCCTATGAGCCCAACCCTTTCTGCGCCACTGATTAATGTTTAATATTATAGTTCGATGATGGGCTAGTCCAGAGGTTCCCAAATTGTGCTTCGAGGGCCTTGTCTAAGGGCTCCGCAGAAGCATTGAAAATGAAAGGACACTTTCAGAAAAAATAATCCACTTCTTGTCCCATAAAAAATAAATGGTTAATTCTAATTTTTAGAAAATTATTTTTCATCACATTATAATTTTACTACATTATTATCATAATCTCATATTTTAAACATATTAAAAAAAAATACCCAACGGCCCGAGAAGTAACACTGAAGGGGTATAGCTGGGTGATATGAACGCGTTTACCGTTACTTCGAGAAACCAACCTGCCTAACGTCAACAGATTATGAACGCTCGATGGATATTACGTTAGATAACGCTTCGAAAATTGTTATCTAAAGTAAATCGCATTTTGAATTTTAGTGAAGTTTAAAGGACGAATTTAAATCAATGGCCGATAAAACAAAAACGTTTCTTCTTCCGTTTGCCAAAACTTACTTATATGAATCCAGATTTTCTGCCCATGCAGCAATTAAAACCAAATACAGAACTTGCCTCGATGCTGAACCTAACCTTCGTTTATAGAAGTGGTTCCCAACTGGTGATCCGTGGACCACTGGTGGTCCTCGAAGGAGTCCCAAATGGTCAGCGAGACGGGTCACTATTTAACACAAAAATTATTATTAAATATTAAAATTAAATATAAAAAAGAAACTCGAGGTATATTTGTAGTATTCCCCACCCCCACTCTTGAAGAAAAGCTGCTACGCTGTTGCATGTAGGGACTTTCTGGTGAAATGTAGAGACTTTCTATTGCTGCCACTAGGGATTTCCCCTCGACAACACTGCTTTGTTTGGCTTCACTGTTGGCAACACTGCTTTGTTTGGCTTCATTGTTGGCAACACTGTTTTGTTTACTTCTATACATTTACATCTCTTTCCCCCCCACCAAAAAAAAACATGGCTCCCTTTTTTATTAAGGTCTTGCAGTCAACTCGTGTAGGGACGGATTTAAAGGTCATTCGGGGGGCGATTAATGACTTGAGTTTTGAAAATGATACCTAAATGGACCTTTACCTTGCATCTTTTCAATGTTAAATTTTCATTCAAGGGGAACGACAGGCCCCCGCCCCACTAAATCTGACCCTGAACTCGTGAAAACTTTTCGAAGTGGCCCACAGGTAAAATTAAAGTGGAAAAGTGGTCCGCGGCTTAAATTGAGTTAGGAACCACTAGTTTACAGCTAGCCTCAATAAAACCAAACATAGACGAACTATGCAAAACCACGAATAAACAACACTATTCTTCTCATTAGGTACTACATTTAGCAATTAAAGTGAAACGTTCTTATTTTGTATCTGCTGTTTATTACTACCTTACATTTTGTCCCTATCTGAAGAACGTATATTAAAAGTGAAAAGGAGCGGCGATGCTTTTTGAGGAATCAATGAGTTACTGAGTCACACAAAAGAGGTAACTCCCACGCGAGTCAGAGTTATTGAATCAATTCTAAAAAATAAGAGTTGTTTTGCCTATCTCTTTACATTAAATTATCTAACACTCATCCTTTTTTCTAAAAACAATCTAAAAATGATATTTAATATTCGGTAATGGAAGTTTCTTCATCTTTGTTCAATCTTTCTTCCAAAAGCAAAGATACCGATTATAAAATCCAATTACAAATACCCTGGGAAGTTTTTTAATAAACAAGATGATACGGAGTTTACATAGTAACCTTATTTTCCAATTTATTAATAGAACACAAATGAAAACCTAAATTAAAAGCAGACAATTCAACCACATTAAAATAGTTGAAATAGATCAACTGTTCTCAGGCCTTGTTGATTTTAAACCGATTTTTAAACATCTGATGATTATTTTTTCATTTCAGAAGCTAAAATTATCTATGAGCCTATAATTACGCAACTAGTGATGACAACATAAAAAATGATTACTTTCCTGAATGGGTTTTTAACTGATGTTAGAAGACTTATCAAGAAGGAATCAGGAACGAGAAAGGAATGAAATAGACAAGGAATAGCAAACGAAACGCTAGCCTTGAATTTATGACATTTCCTTGATTGTCAAAAAAAAAAAAGAAAGGTTTCGATATCTCAATAGAACTTGAAAACGACAAAAGAATGACATAATGACAGTTGTAATGATTGCGGGTTAATTACCATTTTACATATGGAAATAAATCATCATTTAAATATGAACGTTAAAAGAAAAAAAAAACTTACCTTCACTTCGCATTCCTTATGGCAGGCATATTTACAAGCTGCAAAAGAAAAGTAATTGCGAAATTAGTCCATTGTGAAAGTAATTAAAAACATAATTATACAATCGAGACATTTTTATTTTGACAGACGTTTGAAAATGGCGACCAATTATATTACGTCCAATGGCCATTGGATACAATTTAAAATACATAATTTAAATTCAAAGTATGGAGCAGTGATTCCTAACCTTTCTCAAGCAGCGACCCATTTGTATAATAAAAGCATTTTTAACAGAGTAAAGAAAACACATTAAATATAAAATTTTGTTCTATTAACTATATATGTTACATTATGTATATTGTATTAATTACATATTAATGTATATTATAAATATAAATTTAACAACTATTGATAGAATATTGCAATGTGTGTAGCCATATTGAAATATGATAGCACTGGAAATATTTGGTATCAAATTCCTTATAAAAATAATTGCGACCAAAAATAGTTGCGGCGACCCTCCAGAAACCTATTCGCGACCCTCAGGGGGGTCGCGATCTCACGTTGGAAGCCACTGGTATAGAGTTATTTAATCTGAGATATTCTGCCCCAAATCTGTTGCTTTTTTTTTCTCATACCTAGAACTAAATCTGAAGTTAGCATGACTAAGAATGGGGATACATTGCAGCCAAATTATAATGATGATAATTTAGCTGTAATGTATATATAATGCTGTGTAATGTAATGCTTAGATGCTAAAATTATCCAAGAAGAAGGAAGTGACTGAGTGATTTGATTTTTCTTCATTTTACAACAATAGTTAGGAAATTTAAAACATTGTGAGATTACTTCCTACAAAAATTTACATTAATAATATTAATATATTAATTTCCTCCACGTTGAGACGTATCAATAGTTGCTTTATTAATTTATCATTCATTATAAGAATCAATTTGTTCAAATAAGATTGGAATATGAGACACATTGAACTGTAATATATCATGATATATATATATTAATATATCACAACCATGCAATATAACATGACATAATGTTATATACCGACTTATAACTTATTAATTTATAAAAGTAATTTCGCGTTTTTTGTGGAGATTTAATGGTTTATAACAGTTATATAAAGAAGCAGGTGGCATTCTGAAATTTTTATAAAACAGAATTCTGGGTAATAAATTGGGAGTTTCACAGTATATTATAGATCAAAATTCATCATGTTTTAATTTTCCAACTGTTGGATTTTTAGCTCACGGTCGTCCTTTTGACGGGCCGAAGGCGAGAATGACAGAGAGAGAAAGCCGTGGTACATTCCACAATTTCTTACTCAAACAGTGACGTGCCACCTGGATAACCATGTGATATACATATCGTGATCTTAACAGTTCGCATGTGTCAAGACATCTGAAATTCTGACATAAACTGTGTTTTATGACGCAAAGACGGTAAAGGTGATGCTACACCAAAAATAAAACCTTAAAATAAGATGGGGGAATAATACCCTCTGTGGTACACGGCCGCCAACTAGGCCATAAAATAGTGAGAAATCAACTTATACACAAATACATAATAGACGTGTATACTAATATGTGTAGCGTTAGGATAGCCGAAGTCGAATCTCACCAATCAAGCCAAATACTTATCCACAGAAAAACAAGCCAATCCACGCCCCTCATACAATTAGAGTAAAATGCTTACAATCATTAGCCATCGCATAATTGAGCATATTAACAATAATCCGACCCTTAAACCATATAATCATTAATTTTCTAATGACAAAGTAGTACGAATACAACGTAATGATTTCAAAGATACCAACTTCGTTGGCACCATTCCAACTGGATAATATTCATTAATGACTTCTTGCCAATTAATGATGCAAAGGAAGACTTGGGTGGCCACACATATCTGAACTTCTCAATCAACAGTCAAATATGCTGATGATCCTAATTTCAAACACCATAAAACTGTCCAAGGATAAAAGAAACAATGCTCATCAAGAATAATCATGATGAATAAATAAATGAAGCTGACGAAACCGAATCTTTAAAACATATAATCGCATATCGTATGTCCAGATGATGATTTTTCCCCCTAATGAGGTAACGTCTACCACGCAGTACCGTGTTTCTGTTTACACAATATGAAATCAGCACGATATCAGTATCTCCGCTTCAGGTCTAATAAAAATCTTTTTTGACAAGGCCAAGGACGAAATGTCAGTTAATGAAGAGGCTTATATATCAGTGGAATAACGGGTTACAAAAAATAAATGATCGAAATAAAATACACCACAGAAAAAAAAAAGATATTCGACGGAAGAGAATCTAGAATCCTTTTCTTAAAAAGAAAAAATTGCAAGAATTCCAATTTTTCTCCATATCATTTGATATTTCGTATAATTTTATGGATCTACTTATGTAAGTTTTATATTTCCCACCCCCTTGCAACAAAATTTATAGTCATCAGGGAATATAGACAGGTTACGTGATGACCTGCTAGTATTAGATATATACTGAAGATTTAGGGGAAAGGGGGTTCCACACTTCTTTTCAAACAACAGTGTATACAAAATAGAACAAGGCTTTCCCAAAGTTTTTTAGTGGCTATCATTATAAATAGACCCTACGAAAGAAAATCTTGGATCCGCGACTGGAAATACGTAAGGTGATCCAAAGGCATTGCCGTATTCTGATTTGTTGTTTGTCATTACGTCTTGCCAAACTACGACGATCACTGAGAATACAGCGACGCCTCGGGCGGCCACCCTTTCCAATTCCCTCTCTGCACACTTAACTTTGACAGTCATTTGGTGCAGTGTTCCTTAATGTGTATTCTGTACATTGTTCTGCTCCACAAGCACTTTGTAAAAAAAAAAGAAGAAAAAAAAAACTAACGAAGACAACCACTGCAACCATTTCTCACAAAATTTTTAAATAATTTAATTAAATATATTACAATTCTTTAAAATGTCACAATTAAAATTGCGACAGTGCCTTCATGACAATGGTGAAGTTTATTTCCCCGCTGCTAAGAACAATTCTTATAATTAGCGTTCTTCCGTACTCACTAAGAGAATTTTTTCTGTAGTACCTCCTTAACCCTAGACAGCACAGGTGAGGTATACAGTACCCCACTGCGTAAATTGTGATAATATATAAATAGTTATTAAATTAATAGTGGAAATTGTTAATAATAAATAAATAATTATAAAAATCTTAATTATAAATTAAGTTAACAATGCATATTTTGATGAGCACTAGCGTCTCTCCACGTAAATTCGTTTTTGGTTGGTAGGATTTGAAAAGATGGCTAACTTCCGTAGATTACGTGATTTGGGGTATTTAAGGTTCCGTGTATCCCACCTATACTGATACTGAACTGAATTAATCTAGTACACGTTGCTCCCAATGGCTGGTCCAAGTAACAGCCACCTCAACCTGGGGGAAACAAAAGGAGATGTTCGTTCTATCCAAGAGCAAAGGATAAGAAAATTGCCTTGCAGTGTGCCAGTTGCCTCAAGCCAATATCCAGACAACCGAGCAATGTTATACTTCCGATGTCATCACGATGACTAAAAAGTGGACTGGAGTGTTCAGTGACAAAAAAAATAAAATAAAAAAATAAATAAATATATATAACACTGAAGAAAAACACATTTCCCCATGTTTAATGGATATTTGCCTAAATAATGTTCAGTTTGAATGTTGTTCAGCTAATTAAAGATTAAAGCTTCTTTGTACCTCACCTATCCTGGTAAGGATGTAAGATATTATTACCCTTCACAGGGATAACACAATTGCCAAATATGGTCAACACAGAAAAGCCTCCGGGGCGAGATTTTTGTGAGTTTTTCATGGGGGAATTTATTATACAATAATTTTTGCCACCCACGTACATATAGCTCAAACTAGAGATTTTTGTTTTTGGAGAAAAAGAGACGCCGTCCTCATCAAAAAAAAAATTATACTATCCTGGTAAGTTTTATTTTCCTACCTATACTGTCTAGGGCAGTGGTTCCCAACTGGTGGTCCGCGAGACGGGTCATTATTTAAAAAGAAATAATAATTAATAAAAACGCTTATAAAATTATTTATTAAATATTAAAATTAAATATAAAAGTGAAATTGATTGTACATTTGTAGTATTTTACAATCTGATGGAACTTCAGAAAACGGTTCGTATTAAAAGTAATTCGTCTTAAGCGTGGTCGTCTTAACGAAGTTCGGCTGTAATATCATTAGATTTATTTTATGTTTATTATTTCTTTTTTACTAAAGAAAGATTTTACAAACACATTTCCCCCAAAAAAGACCCGGTTCCCTTTTTAATTAAGGTCTTGCAATCAGCTCGTGAGAATTTTTCAAAGTGGTCCGCGGGTACAATTGAAGTGGAAAAGTGGTCCGCGGCTTAAATTGAGTTGGGAACCACTGGTCGAGGGTTAAGTAGAATAGCATTATTTCGTATG
>QLNU02004069.1:0-12162 GCA_006491805.2 Dysdera silvatica | reverse complement strand
CTCTAATCCGCCACTCATAGATTCGCAACTCGCTAATCCGTCATTCTCTAATTCGCAATTATAATTCGTTATTCTGTAATCCACAAACCAAGTCCGTCACTTTAATTCGCAACTCTAATCCGTTACGTAGAGATATTCTAACAGATAAACTACTTAATTTAGGAATAAGAGGTAAAATGTTTAAACGTATAGAAAATTATTTTAAAGATTGATACCAAATTGTTAAAATAGAGAATAAATCATCAGATAAAATGATTAATTTAAAAGATGTTCCACAAGGAATTATACTAGGACCATTATTCTTTTTATTGTCAATAAATAAATGATTTGATGTACGTAGACAATAATTTACTATTATTTGCTGATGATATAAATTGGTTCATAAGTGGATCAAATACTGAATCATTAGCAAACAAAATAAAAGTTAAATTTGATTCAACAATGGTTCTATGATAACGATCTGATAGTAAATTCTGAAAAAACTAAATATATAATGTTCCATGCTAATAACAAAATAATAAATAACATAGAAAATCATATAAAACTTAATGGAAAAACACTAGAAAGAGTTAAATCAATGAAATTTCTAGGTATTAAATTACACGAAAAACTTTTATGAAATGAACAAATAGATGATGTAAATAAAAAAAAATCAGAAGAATAAATGGACTATTAACAAGATTAAATAATAAACTAACTTTAAATGCAAAAATTGATATTTATTATTCAATAATTTACAGTATACTACTATACGGAAATTCAACATGAGGAAAACTAAATAAAACAAAGTTAATAAAAACAAATAATTTATTAAATGACAAAATAAACAAAATAAAACCACCATATCAATCAATTGTTCAATTTAGACAAGAATATCAACTACTTCACGTAGAAAACATACACAAATTGAAAATATCTCAATATATGTGCGAAAAAATAAATGAAGGAAAACACATAGACATAATAGAAATAATTAAAGAAGATCACAAATATAATACTCGCAGATATATACTTTTATGGCGCAAGAGCGTATAAAACATACACAAATTGAAAATATCTCAATATATATGCGAAAAAATAAATGAAGGAAAACACATAGACATAATAGAAATAATAAAAGAAGACCACAAATAAAATACTCGTCAGCAATACGTAACTGAACGAAGTTACGTAATGCCCAGGAAGAAAGAAAGCTTGCTTTAAATGTACTCACTTCATAACCAATACCATCAATCCTTATCAAAGAACACGCACTCCATATTGACGTAATCTCTGCAGCAAGGTTTGCTGAGGGCACAATCAAGCGGTCACGACTGGGAGGACTGATTAGTTTTCAATAAAAATCGACTTTGGAAAGGGGCAACTGCTCAAGATGGTCGAGATCACGATGTTCACGCTTCGCCAATTACGGGCAACTGAGTGGGGGGCGTGAGGCAACTAAGACGCAATCACTTCTTCATTGTCTTGTCGATCAGGAAGCTCTCATGGTCTTTAACACAATTAGTGTTAATCCCGTCTTGTTGCGTTACCGTAGAAGATATTGCTTGGGAGTGGTTCGTCTTGCTGAAGCTTCAAGCTCCAGTTCACAATGATAAATGTGTTCACGCCATCACTTTTACTACAGCAATTGTATTTAGTCGTCTGATTAATGTATCTTGTCGCATCTGCTCATTCATTCTTTTAGACGATAGATCAGAGGGAAGCGGTAACAGCAATACCATCTCCTAGATTGTGAAACAAATGCCATCTTATCGGCGATCGCATCAAGTTGGAAGGGATTGAGATGCCCCAGACCCATTAGGAACAATATGCCGACCGAACTAGATTACAAAGAAATAATGTCTCGTGCCATATCTCGCATTATATTCCCATTTCGGTGGTATAAACGGCGCTTGGAATGGATCCAAATGGACAAACAAAAATGCTACAAACGCCTCCACGTTTTCAGTCTTTCTATGTTAGTTGCATAGGCTTTTCAATGCGCTATCTTTTCGCAAATTACTGTTAAGCCATTAGGGCGTGTTTCCTTTTCGGCGCAGGAGGAAATGAAATAAGTATCTAATAACTTCAGGCAGAGGGAAATGCAGGCTGACATTTTGCATAATTTTTCGACTGCTATTATTAAGATAAATACGGAGACCCGGTCGAGATAATTCTTGTTTATTACATAACTGCCTCTTTTCCGCCTGAATAGCATTTAGTTACTAAAGACAGAAAACCACACGGTTTATCTTTTTTCGCATTGCACAATGAGCTAAAGAAAACATATATAACGCGACTTCGGTATCTTTCTATAACGCATAGGTGCCAACTTCTAGAAGTGAAAAATCTGTAATCAATTGTGCATGCGTGGGCCGGCCATTTTTTAATTACACAAAATCATACATAATTTATGAAAAAAGGACACAATGAGGAAATTAAGTATTTATTAAATTAATAATAATAGAGGATTAAACTGTATTAAACGCAATATTAATTCTTAGAATTTACAAATGCCGTAGTGCAAGATTTTGCATTTGAGAAATTTTTTTTCAAATACATTCTCGTAACATTTCACATGTCTGCATTTAACTATTAGTAAGTTTTCTAATGTGTCATCAGATATTGTTGACCTGAAGTCAGTTCTAATTTTCTTCACTTGACTGAAGACTCTCTTGCATGCTGCATTACTGTGAGGGATCGTAAGTATTGACGGCATAACCTGAGAAAGTCATTTAAATTTTAATTCACAAGTATCATTTTTTATTCTACCTACGGCTGCCTATTGTGCATCAATGTTATCTTCATTACTCACAGTTTGTGGAACTTTAAAAGCCTGGAACTCGCTGAATTCTGTTTGTAAAGCATCAACAGCTTTATCTTCTGTATTATTGAACGAAAGAACGGGAAAATTTTCTGATAAACATTTTAAGCTTGAAAATGATGCATTTTCAAAATTCGATATTTGTGTAACCTTTGCATGAGGTAACACTTCTAACTCAAAAGGAAATTTATTGCGCATGTAGTCACATGCTGCTATGAAATAGCTTCTGACGTTTCCATAAAATTCATTTTTATCATGGATGTTAAAATCTTGGATTACTTTCAGTGTTCCATTTCCAATTAAAATATCAACATCATCCTTTTGATTACTCCTCTCATGATAGTGCACTTTCAAAATATCACTACGTGATTTTAAATGCTTGATTTTACAAATTTCACTAGCATTTCTCCGTACAATTTTAAGAGAAGAGATTTTAGTATATGAATATGCGGTTCCGCAGACTGAAGTTGAACATTTGCTTTTTTAAATACAGGCACAGTATAAGATAAAAACAAACAGAAAGCCTTATTGATATCTTCCGACAGAAAATAAAACAACCTTTCTTCACGAGACATGGAGCTTTCAGTTTTTTGTTTCTTAGAAATATCCATATAATTTTGAGCTTCCCTTTTTAATTTCTGTGATGCTTTTTTGCTGTTGTGTTCTTTCACTTTATCTGCATTTTCAACCAAAACTTTGATAGAGGGAATAGTAAAGAAAGAAAGTGGGGTGATTTGATTCCTTTTCATGGCCATTTCCTTAAAAAAAAATGATCAAAGGTTGCCACTGCTGGATTATACGCTCTAAGCATGTGCCAACAGACAACGAACGAGTGCTAACGTGTTTTAATACCTTTTTTATATCAGTCTCATGAAATTCTTGAAGAATTTTCAACCTATCTTTTCTTTTCGAACTCTTTTGTAGGTAATAGTAAATGCCCACCAAAATTTCATCGATTTTAAATGGCAAACATGCAATACTCTTTTCAGCTGCTAAGTTAATAAGGTGGCAGGAACAGCCCATAATTTCAATATGTTGGTGACAATTCTTTAACACTGCTGCTACACCTGCTTTTTTTCCTATCATAACAGGTGCATTATCACAGCTAAAGGCAACACAATTAGAAATTGGAAAGTTTTCAGATTGTAAAGCACTTACCAGAAGATTTCCAATATTTAACCCAGTTTCGTCAGCTTTCAAAGATAGCACAAATAAAAGACAATTCATAATTTTTTTTCACATAAAGGATCGAAGAAAGTTACCACTATTGGATACCGCTTTGAATCAACATCGTTACTTCCATCAGTTGCAATTGAAATGGATAGCACCTTAAATTTTCAACAAGTGATGAGGATTCCTTTGCAGACATTTCTTTCATAATTGCAGAAGTGTTGGCCTTTGCAGATCCATTTTGTTTCGCAATATTGCTATCAGGAAACGTTTTCCGAAAGAGCATCCCCGCGTGATCGCAGCAATTCATTGGCAAATTATGTTCGATCAAAAACGATGTAAATAAACATTCAGCGTTAATCACGGAGGTATCGTTAAATGCAAAAAATGAAGGCTTGATACTATGATTAAACTCTACGGCCTTGAACGCCTCCTAATGTTTAATAGTCTCAGAATGCAAAGTAATATCGCGTTTACCACCGAGAGTAATACTTATGGCTTTACGGAAACATGTGCAAAAAGCATATTTTGGCCCCAGTCTTGATTTCTGAATAAAATTAAACATATTCTTCATACATTTGGCTTTAAACTTTGGTAGTACCTTTTATTAACGGTCGACATCGTTAACGTTTTCAAAAACAAAACTTTCTTTCTGGAGCAAAGAAATACCAAATACGTCTAACACATGGCTTCCCTAAACGAAGTCATGTGCTTGAGCAAAATCTTATCGATGTAGCGCATTCATTCTTTCTTTCCTACCGAACAACTACATATCCAGATGCGCGATTTCCATTGTGCAGGGGCATCAGTCTATGTCATAGCTGGAGCTACAATTCCACGTCACGCCACGCATGCGCAGTCAACGGCAGACGAATTTTTCAGGCTTTTTTACCGACATTTGCGTTTGTTTAAGCGTATTTATTATTAAATATACACACACATGCACAAAAATTTAAATAAATGCGCATCAAGGAAAATAGGTATTTAATTTTTTTTTTAAATGACATCAAAATTCTGAAAACCACTGGGGATTTTGGAGGAAATTTCCGAAAATAGTTTTCCGACCGGAAGTCGGATAAAAATCAGAAGGATTGGTACTCTATGCAGCAGTCACGCTAAGCCGGTAACAACATGTTAAGCTGTCGCAGAAGAGTCGTGCGGAAGTAGCTTTGGGATGGGAAATGTACAAACAAGCAGCTCAAACAAAATTCAAATGTCCCCAGATTTCACTAGAGAAGCATAACATGCTTCCCACCCCTATTGACTGATCGAAACGAAACTTTGAACAAAACTTCGTTTTCATGAAAAGTGGCCCGCAGTCACACGATATTTATTATTCAGAATATATTAGTAAGGTTTTCGTTGACTTCATTTTTATGCGATAGACTTTCACAGAACTGGCGACAGAGATATTGTTTTTAAACGAAAGTTGGTTTTTACAAATCTGTTTTATAGGAGATCGCGAACTTTATGAACTAAATATAATTGTTCCATGCATCTGTAAACTCGGATATTTTTGAATTTGGAAAGAAATTAGAATGAAATTTTTGCTTGGAGATGTAAGGCTTCTTTCTCGGCTGTCTAACCGAACGTTATTTTAAAGAGGTGTTTATGCAACAGCTCCCCCACACCCAACTTTTCTAGATTTGACCAAAACATTTCATTTTCCCAGAATTTTAGGAACGATTTAAAATTCACTGAAATATCCGGATTTTCCAGATTGCATGAAAACCGTGGCATAAGTTTCAGAAAACCGATTACTAGATTTTTGATTTGCTTAAATTAGTGCTTACGCGAATTGTCAATTTTAATAGAAACTTTATTCACAAGTTTATAATCATTTTGTTCAAATAACTAATAAATCAAACCATTGGGTGTCGAATATGAAAACAAACTCCAGGTTTAACACGTTAAACGCCACGCCGGCAGACTTGTCGTTCTTATTATCGCCGCGCGCTTGTCGGTCCTTGGAACTGATCTGCAAGTGGAGAGGAAAACCTACGAAGACAAGCCCCAGTCCTCAAGCCGGGCTACGTTACCTGACATCTGTTTATACTCTGGCTCACCTATCGGAAGGGCCACTTGACGGCTAACTGTGACGAGAACGGCACGGCACGTAAAACCGGCATAGCGTTTAACGTGTTAAACAAAGATCTTTTATTGTAACTAGTCACACAAAATGCACATTGCAAGGCAAACAAACATCGAAAATAATTCACCGTCAAAATTATTCAAACAAACATATAAAGTAAAACTAACTGAAAGGGCCCCGACTTGGCAAAAAATCCAAGGACCTTTCAAGAACAATGCGAACCATGTAATTTTATTCTTTTTTCTTAATGAAATAGATCAATTAAGTAAATCACATCCATGGTGGAAGATACTGCCGTGATAAGCCAGGTGAATGATGTGATGGCAACTGTGTTGGATGTGGTGCAGATTGCATCAACTCTCATGGAGAAAACTGTGAAATTTGCAGAGGTGCCAATGGGTTGTTTCTTGTCGGAGAAGGTGTAGATACTGGTGCAGGTACTCTCCTTTGATACAGGACAGGCACCATTTGCTCCTGCAATGGAAGTGACCTATGCCCCAACAAAACAGGTGAATTTTGATGGGCATAGCATGTTCCATGTTGCAGGCCAGGTATTCGTGATGCTCCAACAGGAATCCATGGTGATGGACCATGCTGAGTAGGTATTGACAATGGAGTGGTAGGAGGCAACCGCAACAAATTAGGATACTGCAATCTTGAAGTCGTGGTACCAGCATAATTCTGAGGGGGAAAAATACTTGTTATTGCACATGATGAAATAAAAGACAATTTTAAATTATGATATGATTAAAATATTGCTAGATAATAAATTGTTTTTTATATATATGAGATACTATTATCCTTCACACGGTTTACACAATTGCATAACGGTCGCCTGTGGAGAGCAGTGGTAGTTCTAGCCTAGGGTATTGTCCCCCAGATATAACCAGATTTTTTTTTAAATTCTAGCGAACAAATTTGAACCTCTCCAATGCATATAGGCAGGAATTTGTGCCCCAAAATTCTTTGTCTAGAACCACCCCTAACGAAGGATAATAATATCTTATATATAAAACAGTTTTTCATCTAACATTGCCACATCCTCGGCAATGATGAGAAAAATGTCACGTCCTTAAAATATGCCTCTCAATAAAAAGACATGCCTCCACATGGCAACAATTAATAAAATATACTTCAGTCAAATTTTGATGTAAACTTCGCTTTAATTTTTTACTCGTAATTCAAAATTATAGCTTTGTTATTTCATATACACTAGCTTAATTAAACATAAGTAGAAAAGGATACCTTATAAAAGGATTAAGTAATGTATTTATTGAAAAATGAAATAATGTTTGAAATTTAAATTTTAAAAATTTAATAAGGTAAAGTTTATTAAATGTATTGAGAAAAATATAGAATTAGTCAAACTTCCTAAATGAAAGTAGCTACTGAACTTTATATTTCTATAAAATGACAAACAATTTGTGTTATGTTTAACTCATGGTAACGCGGACGCCCATATGAGGGGCTCAACCCGTTCCCCCGAGGCATTCAAAATTTTAATTTGCTCAATTCTGCTACGTGTTTACTTTTAAACGTTGTACAGTCACATTTTAAAATAAGATACTTTTTAGCTCATTACTAATTGTCAAGCAGTATCAATTATTTTTGTAGCATTTTAGAATCTTGTACAATCACTAAAATGTGTGACAGCCGTGAGAAGGTAACGATGAAAACCGATTGCTGCACAACACTGCAACTTGATAACCAGCCGCCACTAGTTATATTAACTCCTGTGGGTTGATATCGACCATTTTGGAAACCTCTGGCTTGAAAGAATATTTTTGCTAACAGTTGAGAATTTAAAAAAAATTACCTGGTGGACAATGTTCCCCTGAATGATACCATTGGTACTCAATGGGTGCCCGTTTAATGCTGGTTGTTGTTGTGTTTTTAGTCTTTTATTTCCCTTGTTTCCATCACCTTTTCTTGATCTTTTCCCCTGAAAATCAAAGAATTAATATATAATAAAGGTAGATTAACAATATGGAGAAGTTTATATCCGATGTTTTCTCTTTTGCCACAATTGGCAGCATTACAACAAGAGATGGTAACTCTTCAGTATCAAACTTTTTCCGCTTTGATGTATTTTGGAGGTGATACATTTGCAAGAATTATTGATTCAGGATACAGTGCCTAAGCTTAATGCCAAAATCCAGGCGGAAGTATGGAAGGAAACACCTCCCACTAGACAGCCACTAATAGAAAACTACTGGGGCAAAATAAAAAAAAATTGGGCTCCAGACTTAAAAAAATTGATTTCTATTTCAAAACACTCTACAAGTCATGAAAAATCGTTTTGTTTGAAGTCTCTATTGTTTCGGTTTCAATTTGTATTTCCCCACATCTGCAGATGTGAAAAAAGAATTTTGTACATAAATACCGAAATTTTTTATCTGACACTAATTTTTAAGCAAATGCAAGTACATTGAGAAAATTATACAAACTTATTCCATAGGTCACTCTCCTCGTAAAGTAAATGCAAGTAGCCATAATTTTTTAATAGTTAGGTGACCATGTGCACCCAAATCGCCCTAGACATCCACTAATATAAGAAAAATACAGGGAAAAAAAATCGACTTTCCAATTCCAAAACACTCTACAAAACACAAAAAAATCGTTATCCCCAATACAACAGACTCACAATGCGCAAGTGTGACTGCCATGGCAGAAAGTTCAGAGAAGTCGTCAATTACCGACTTTTGGAGTAACAGCCAATTGGCATATTATATCTGTAATATATTCAGGTAGAGTAATTACCTTTTTTTCCGTCTTATCCAGCTGTTCGGCATGCTTGACTCTTGCACTGTTTCTTTGCACTGTATCTTCGTAGGAAGGTGGTAGACCATTAGGAACAAATCGTTGATGTGGGATGGAAATGGACTCAGCTGTCGGATTCCTTGGTAACACCGTGCTATTTTCATGGATATTGGCAAGTCCTGGAATGGCATAATACGGTACTCTGGCATGCATTCTCATCTCTACATCAACCGTTACCGGCAGCGATGGTTTTGGATAAGGTGCAGAAGATATTGCAGCAGCAACAGCAGCTAACTTTTCTCTATCAGAAACACATTCCATCACAATGTTGATTAACTCCTCATCAGAATAAAACTTACCATCAACATATGTCTGACTAGAAAACCCGGGTTGCGTTAATCTAAAGGAGCATAAAATAAGAGATGTAATTTTATCTTCAGACTAAAGCCAAAACTACAAATTTTGATAATTAATGACAAATATAACAACAAAACACTACTTACCTCGAGTAACCACCACCATTCGCAGCTTCAGACTCATTGAGGTTAACTCCACGTTGCAAAACAGTGGAAGGATCAGCAGGATAATCTTGCCCTCTAGAACTTGCGGCAGATTGTAATGCACTCGTTGATGCCTTGTGGCTGCTGCTGTGTTGGTGCCATTATAGAAGTCATATCGAATTCTACATATACCAAATGCCTGTAAATTAAATAACACACAATATTAAACTGCCCATTATAATAAGGTGTAGCAAGACTTCTTTAACGTAATATACATAAAACCCATTTATTTGTATTAAAATTCATAGGATATTAATTAATGTTGTCTTGGATAGAACCCCCACCCAACACAGTGGCGTAGCTCCATAATTTGTCCCCAGTGCAATCGCTGGTAGAATTCCCCCCCACCATACCAGGATCCAACAATTATGCTATCTATGGAGGATTGATTCCCAAAAGGATCCCCCCACTCCAAGGGCCCCAATGTTTTGCAACAACTGCATTGGTATCACTACGCCACTGCCCAATAACATATTTTATTCTCCACTGTAGTCAGTATAAGGATCAGTTAGTTACAGGCTGGGCCGTAGCTAGATGTTTGTTATAGGGGGGGGGGGCTCTGAAAGTTACAGGGAACTTAAATATTTCGATGTAATTAATATATTTAACGTTAATGAATGAATACAATTATTAACGTAAATTTTGCATTGAAAGAAGCTCATAAATTTTAGTATACCTCTAAAATTTCCTTTAACCTTATTATAAAATAGATGAAGACTCAAACCTCTTTAAAAAACATGTATCTAAAATCTAACATAGAAATTTGTTCTGCATACATATTTAACATCAAGGACTAATTTCCGTTGCCATGTACAATTTGCAATTTCATGAAGAAAAAAAAAGTAGGAAAGGAAAAAAATTCACATTAATTTATTTCGAGAAAACATTTTCCAAAGAGCCAAAAGATTTCCTAACTTTCCAAACTGGGATTTTTTTTTAAATATCAGTGTTACTTAGCAACCTAAAATTTTCAAACTTACTAGGAAATGGGGTGGGGTAATGCAAGCACATATTACATACATTAAAATGTAAGCAAAATTCCAATTTTTTCAAATATATGTGGGGAGGCCGGGGCCATATAACCCTAATATGGTGCTACACTTCATCCGCAATTTTTTTTTTTTTTTAAATTACCGCAACGTTCGAAATTCTTCCCGCCACGATCTTGAAAATTTTCCATCCCCCCCCCCACTTGAACGAATCACTGGCCTAATCATGACCTTTATTGCCCCTGGGTCATAAAACTCAATGAAATACAGCTTATCAAGAAACGATTTGTATTGCCCCCAGGGGCGGACTGGATCCTGTGAAAGGGCGCATACCTTGGATAATCGGAGGGCGCGAGTCCTGTAGGCTATGAGGTCACTGAATTATTGATTGATTAAGTCTACATTTTACATCTGTTTCATTCATTTGTATGAGATTGCCATCCTTTTAGTCCGCCATAGGCGTAGCCAGAAAGTTCGTAAAAGTGGGGTGCATATGCTCAACGAGTAGAGGGTTACAAAGCTGCAACTCGTATATTCCTATGTTAAATACGCAAAAGTCATTGCAATGCGGGTATCAACCCCGAAACCCCCACTGCTCACGCTTGTGGAGTTCAATAAATTCTACGACTATCTATAATAGCAGTAATCTTTTGGATCTTCTATACAGAGCAATGGCGATAGGTTTTCAGAGCTGCAACAAGATTTTACATCTTTGTTAATCATCTGATAATATCCGACTTTTACTTAATTATTCATATTATTATTGTACTAACAATATTTTTATAATATCATTTATTAAACTATATAATACTGTTTTAAGCACTTTTGTATTAGTTTCGCCAATTTCTCCCGGTTATAAAATGGTTGATGAATTTTCCAATGGCAAACGTTGTGTTGAGAAACAGGAGGTACAATGAAATGGCGGCTGAAGGGTTGGCGTAAAATTCTAGGGGCTCCAAGTGAGAGCGTCGTACTTTTGACGTATTTATCATGTAAATTTTCAAGGAAAGACATGAGACTCATCGCCGCTCCCTCCCGCTCCATCGGTTGATTTTCATTAGTCCCTTAAAATTTGTTAAATCGAGGTTAAACTGTAATTTAAAACCAAATTACAATTTACCCAACCCCTTAGCGTAAGATTTGGTTACGACTCTCCGTGTTTACTAACAAAAGTTGCTACTCTCTTACCACGTTTTCTATTCTGAAATAATGGCGTCCCTACTGATCGGGTCCCTTTGTGTGGGACATAACCTGCATATCCGCACAAAGCACAGCCGTGGTTCCTCCATTGAATCAGTTACCAGTTTCTTGAAGGCAGTAAAGAGGAGGAGGGACCACCCTTCCCACAACATATAGGAGGGCGAAGACTTTTCTCTCAGTGGAGTGTCATTCGCGAACGAACCGTTCGTTTCGAACGAGTTTGTTTAATCATTTACGATATAAATCAGTTTGATTCTGAGCCGTTCTTTCACGTCTAACTTAATGGTAACAAATTATAGCACAGACTCATTTTCAGACTCTCTCCTCATACGAAGCCCGGTCAATAAGAAAATCCAAGCCGAGTATTTGATTAGGATATTCATTTCGATTTAATCTTCATACATCCTTTCACTGAGTAAACAAAAGTATTGAGTACCTCGAATAAATTAAGGATAAACGAATTTTCCACAGACTTCTAACGATTTTAATAATAAATATTTTATAATTTATAACAGTTGAAAAGCTATACTCCTACACATGGTTCCCACTCTTTTGTCCTCACGAAATGCGAGGACTTTTCAAGGACCA
>QLNU02004056.1:0-10954 GCA_006491805.2 Dysdera silvatica | reverse complement strand
ATATGAAAACAGTCTTTCTATTTATCATGCAGTGTGGCTGGTTGGATTGTATTTTGGAAAGGTGGAAGAGTAGACACTGAGCGTTGACCATCATTGTTTTGTATGTAAGAGAATTTTTTGTAAATAAGTGAAAGACTAATGAGGGGGTGCCCTTATACTCCCCGCCATTAAAAAGAAATAGTAAAGCACGGAGACACACTCTCCTGTAATTTGAAAGCTTGCAATTGTAAAAAAACCCTCGCTTCTCTACATAAAGTGGTCGTAACGTCGATTAAAGGAAAGAAGGATGTATTTACCCAACAGAACAAACCCCCACCGTTCATATTCCGACTTTAGCGAATTTCATGCAACAACATCGGTGAGATTTTTTCAAACAAAAATTCATGACTCGCAAAACGTCATCCCAGAATGATTACCCGAAAAAAAATTTGGCGCACCTTTGGCAACCGGGATAATTGTAGAGTGTGACCAAAAATATGGCACAATATAAAAAAAAACAAAAAAAAATTAAATTCCTGAAATGTGCATTAAAATTTCTTAAGTATATTATTTAATAATTCTTTGTCATCTCAAAATGTCAATTCATTGTCTATATTTCACCATTTAAAAAAATTGTGGGTGTTTTTACCCTATATTTCCAAGGTTATTATCAGAGTCAAATATGACATGACGAAGATATATTGTTGCCATATCATTGATTCAACATATAAAATTAAATAGGCTATGCATCTGTATAATTTGCGACATTACAATGTTGAAATCAACGAAAATGATGCTGGCGATTCCTCAGAATTCTGCAGTAATACCTAAACTTTGTCCGCAATTACATAAACATCCCTAAAACCTGTTTTTACATGCCTTTATTTTTGTAAAAATGATTTACTGAATAGCTTTCTTGCATAATTTTTATGGGCAACTATGATAAGGAAGTTAGAAAGTTATTATATTACGAAAACCATTGTGATACAGATGGAAGATATTTAACGGATTTTGAGACGCAGTTGCCTAGGACGTCTGGTTTTTCCACCCCATTAAGAGCAAATGATGTAAATGTTGTTCCTCCCGGTTGACTTCAAATTGCAAGGATTGTATAGAAAATAAAGGTAAAATTTTCAATACATTTCTTTCATACAAATCACATTGATCTTTACATCTTGAATTCTTACATATAGACCACATTTGGGTTAGAGTACTGTCTGATTAAACTGATGAATTAATTACAGTTTAATAACTGGCATTTGATTAGAGTAGTTCTTTCCCTTTCAAATTAGATTTCCCTGTCGGCGTATGGTGTGGCCAAATAATTTCTCGTATTATCCATCCTCATTTGATAGCTCGATAAAGCGTAACACTTAAATGCTAAATAGTGAACCATATTTAGTGTACAGATGTTCCGTTTTAGCTGTTGCATTGAGTTCGACTGTATTCTGTAAATCTGTTGGGTAACTTTTTAATTGTATTTTCATATTTTGCATGTTCTCTGCCAAAATTTTATATATATAGTACCTAAATTATATATGAAATTAACCTACTTCTATAACAGCAAATTATTTGTAAATCCCTTTCAAACACTGCTTTCTTTTAATGAACCCAACTGCGGTTTTAGAATTTTTTGCACTTCTTGTTTACCTTGCTTGATCAGCTGCTTTGAGTCATTTTATTATGTATAATCCATAAGATATATATCAAATTTGTAACAATTGTATAAGACATGCTTGAATAAGCTAACAAATTAGATAAACCTACTAACAGACAATTTGTGACAGTAATGCAAAATTTCAAATTGTGATAATTTATGCATCTCTATAATAGTTAAAATTTTCTCTTTCTTGCAGTTTCAACAAAACGTTTGAAAACATCACGTAGCTAGAAATTGACGAACATATTAAGAGATTTTTGAAGAACTCCGTTGACTGTGACAGCGGTCAATGAAGAAGGATAAAAATTTAATATATATTTAAATTTAGAAATAAAATTTCTTGAGTACTTTGTTTTTTATTTATTAAGTTTTCTTATAATAAAGGAATTAATTAAAAGAAATTTTTCAGGATTATTCTATTGTATTATAACTATTATTTTAAATTGAAGTTATTTGTTTATAAGCATGTGTTTGTTGTGTTGCTCAAATAATTGAAAATATGTTGGCTGCATAGGAGAGTACTTGTATAGTTTTTCTTTAATTATTCAAATTTTTTTAACAAGGTACTATGAAAATACAAGACTGCAATTTATCAATAATGCGAAGTAATCAAATTCATGTTGCATTTGTATCTGTAGCAATTATTTCTATTCAGTATACCTTGTATATATGTCATTGCTGTGAGTGGCTTCATTATCTAGTAGATACCACTTACCTAAAAATAGTTATCAAGATGAGTTGTATGGAATATCTCGGACTTCATGATGCCACTTCTAATAAATTTACAATAATTTTTAATTTCCAATTCTGTTTTGCAATACTGTAATTAATTGTACTGCAAATGGGATAATTTCATAATAATTGGTAATAGATTGACCTGAAAATTGCAAAAATTAATAAATATAGAGAGAATAAATTTAAATGAAATCGGTTGATTTTGGCAAAACGAAACCATTAGGTAACATCCATGAAACTTTTAGCATCGGAAACACATTTCACGTTTTTAGAAAATATTAATATTTTTATTTATATTTAAATATTAATATATTTTCAAACAGCTCGACACATAACCCTGAAAAGTGCATTGCACAACAGCTCGTAAAAGAATGTGTAAATATTAAAACTCCAATAAATGCTTCTGTATATATAATATATGGTAGCTTTATGGTCAACTAAATCAAATACTGTGATAATTTTATCATAGCAACCATCTTGTTCACTTCAAAGTTATACTATGCATGGGCGTGTCATGGCATGCACCTAAAGCTATTTCAACAATGCCAAAGCCTACATAATTTCTTTTTGTAATAAAATTACGTACTAGACAATCACTATTTCCCTTTAAGCAAGTTTGAACCAAATTTACTCAAATTTATCTCCATTTGGTGCAGTTCAGATAATCATATGTGTGTGCTACCATAATACTGTGGCATGCTAAATTAAATCTTGCTGGTAACCATAGGCTTGCGCAGAGAGTTCATAAGGGGGGGAGGTTACGAAGCTATAGCTCATATATTCCTGTGTTAAATATACGAAATTCTGTTGCAATGGGATGTTACAACCCCCATCAACACCCACTGCGTATGCCCGTACTGGCAACCCAATGGCGACCATATCTTGACCAATTTATGGCCATGTGTTGAAAATGTAATGGAAATTGCATGGTTGCTAGCAATTTGCGGGAAAATAAGGGCCACTTATGGCAATCGTATGGGAAGTTTATGGCTTTTTATGGCAGCCACTCATTTAACATAGCACGTATGGTAGAGTACTGGCAATCTGATGGTACTTATGGCATGCCATAACAGGCCCATAACATAGCCAGGCTTGTGTCCCATTAGTATACTGAGGGGGGATATAAAAGTGGTGACGACGTTACTTCATCTGATTAATTGCCATAACTTACAAATATGGATAGAAATCAAATTTCTATTACTGAGCCACAAGTTGTGTGTTTGCTGTGTACTCACACATCAAAGGGATACACAATAATTTCTACATGTAGAGTTTCTTTGGTATATGGAAGTTCGATATATAAAAGTTATGCTAGGGTGGTCCAATTAGGGTGGTCCTTATTTTTAATCCTCGCTTTTCCTTCTAAGGTTTTACCCTCTAGGATTTTTCTAACTGACCTAAAACTAAAGGCAGAGAAAATTCGGATTATTCGCATAATTCTAACTGGTGTCCCAGAAGCTACGAACTATTTTTCCAGGAGCTTTGACACTTATATAAAATTACTATTTTTAAAAAAAATTAAATACCAGTATAATATTTCATCAACGTTAATGAACTAAATAATATCAAACAAAGTCAATAAACAGATTTAAATAACATCCGCACGGTGGAGCTTTCAGGATCGGGGAATGGCGCCCGCCAGCCTAAACTTTGTGAGATTAGTCATAGGGTTGAAGCACAAGTCAGTCCATACGAGATAGCAAGCAGATTATTAAAAAAGTCGCTAAAAAGTAAACCTTGAAATGATATTTATTTTATTGGAAGAGAAACAATTTGAATATTGGGTAACAAATTACCTTTTAATAAAAAAGTACTTCAAGCGCTATTTTATAATATGAAGTAAGTAAAATTTAGAAGGTTTCGAAACTGTAATCTTTTGGCAAAAGCACGGATACCATTTACAGAACCTCAGCGCTGAGTTAATAAATTTGAGGTCCTGTAGAAGAAATGGATAAGGCTTCAAAAACATTCTAAAAGAAAGAACGAAATATAAGAGCAAAAACAATACAACTTTAAAGAAAAACAACAGGATTTATTCGATATTGTTTATGCTGGCGCTTTGGAAATTATTAAAATAGAAGAAGGCAAACAATTTCTTATCTTCCAGTTGCTTGTATTTTGTTAGAACGAAAACTGGAAAAAGATTTCTTATATCTATCTACCTTACAGACAAAATATTAATGGATTTTAAAGTTGTTTTTGAAGCATGGCTGCTACCTCGTCAGCACCCAAAACAGGATTTTCTAAATGTTTTGGACAAGCCTCGGACAATATAAGCAGTTATAAATATACTACTAGAATTGTTGAACAAGTTCGTATTCACTGGCGGATCTAGCGTGGGGCGAAGGGGGCGATGGCCCCCCCGTCAGGGTTAAATAGGGAAAAAATAAAGACGATGGGGAATATTTTACGTGTTGTTTGTTACGATTGTAATAAAGAAAAGTCTTACACCAAAGTCTCCCAGTCTTGGAAAAATACGATCCAGACGTTTTTCCACGAATCTACAAGTTACTCGCCTTTCAAACTACGTTTTTAGTAAGTGTTGCTTCAACAGAACGTAGTTTTTATTCTTGAAGCGCCGTCAAATTTGGCTTCGAACGCGGATGACAGAAAAAACTTTTAATGCACACCCACAGAGACATTCATATTGATAAAGTAATGTGATTGACAAGTTTTCAAAGAAACCAAGATGAGTCGACTTTGCATTATAAAGTTCAAGTTTTTTAAAAAGTTGCATGTTATGAAAAAAGTGAAATAATTACAATGTTTTTATAGTTTAAATTTAAACTTGTTCTATTAATAACATTGTAAATTATAGTTATTGTACATGTTTTCTTTACCAGGTTATCCTTCTGTCATATTTGACTATAATCAGCTCTAAACCATATAGTTTAATTAAAGAAAAGCCCAGCTTTAATTCTTTGTTGTAAATTAAATATTTTGGTGAGTATAAAGCAGGGTTGTTCAACCTTTTTGAGTAGCGGGCCACTTAAAGAATTTTCACGGATCTTGCGGGCTAGTGATTTCTTTAAAAAAAAATGGAAAAAAAACTGACTTACACTGAACGGCTTCCCTTTGGAGTTTCTTCTAATTATTTGTTTGTGCACTTGCGATATAGAAAGGGGTTTACCTATGCTGTCCCCACAATTTTTCCTTATTTCTGAAAAAAAAAATTATTTTAAACAGTTGTAAGCGGGCCCGATGAACTTTATTCGCGGGCCGGATTGTCCCCCGCGGTCAATAGGCTGGACAACCCTGGTATAAAGGAAGGCTAGTAATATATCAACATTTACCTAAACTATTTAATAGTCCAAAACTAAAACTTTTCCTGGTGAGGGCCCCGAAACCGGCCCCCACGTAATAACATCCCTGATCCGCCACTGTCCGTATGAAGAGTGTCAGTAAAGACAGAGATTACTCCTTATTTTGTCAAAGAAGACGTTGTTATTAAAAAGATGATTGTAAAAAACTCCTGTAGTTAGTTATAATATTTTTCGGAGGAAACGAAGGAAAAATGATTAAATTTTGCTCATCTGGTTCTTTTCAACCATGCCAGATAGATGGACGTCGAAAAACATTTGCTGCTTGAAAATATTAACTTTTCCAAAAAAATTTCATGTCACTCGGCAGGAATTACAAGGATTGAGAGAAAATTAATATGTTTATTGTAAAGATATAGATGAAGTCTTGGTTCAGTGCTCCTTTAGTCCTGAAAACATCATCAACAATATTTGATGCTTGTAAAGGGATTTATGTTTACGATGAAACAAATAAAAAGGTTTTTCAAGCTACAAAGACAAAAACTTGTGGTCATTTATGGCGTCTTATTGAAGTATTAGTGACCTTAGCACTTTTTGATGATACAAAACCTTTCGAATAAGCAGAAAAGATGGCCAAAGCATTTTAAGGAAAACAGTTAAATAATTGTGAATTCAAGCATTTAAATTTTCATTTTGACGAAATAACCGAATTTACAAAAAAAAACAAGCAAAAAAAAACAGGAAAACTTTGTGTCAAAAAACATATTCACTTTGTTTAATCGGTTTAAAATATCAACCAATTTTGTTTCTCATGATACTGCGATCTGGAATTCTCTTTATGGTGATCCAAATAGCCTATGTAATGGTCAAAAATCTTACATTTGTCAATGATATCGCAGAAAGAGATGTTAAGCTTATGGACGAATACAACAATCTTATAACCAAAGTTAAGGAGCAAAAACAATACTACTTCAAATTGTAAAGTACTATCGAAGCCATTTTACATCGCTCACCAATGTATTCATTATCCGAATTTTTTAAACCTTTTATTATTGTAATTTAATGTAATAAAAACTTGTCTTTTATTGGTAAGCAATTTTAGCCCCTATTTTGCTTATACTTACTCCCAAATATTTGTTTTAAATTTTAATAAAAATGAATGAAAGTGTTATTATAATAATTTAGCAATTAACACATTTATTTAAATTTTCACCCTTCTTGGGACGCATGTTAATATGAAATACATTTTTCAAAAGTTTTACCAGTTATGTATTAATCCAAGAGGAAAAGAAATAAGTGCGAGACTTACTAAAATATAAAATTAATTTTTGGATATATGCTCAAGACCACCCTAATATATATATATATATATACATAAACTTGGAATTCCAATGCTTTTACAAACAACATTTATATTCACAATATTTGCAACATATATCATATAACCAACTGCACAATTGCCGACTCAAAAATAAGCAGCTTCTCACGTCAGTAGATACAAGATTATTTCCGACAAAATACTTCGCCTCTGAAACGATCTTTGAGTTCCTATTTAGCCAGTACGAAACTCGTTAAAGAATTTCTTATCTAAGAACGTATTCCAAAGCATGCTATTCATGGTGTTTGCTGATTGCACTACGACACGATTGCATTCGTTCTGAATGGTTCCCTTTAGTCACATTGGGCAATTTTCTTCCATTGCCGTACCCTCAGCAAACAACGAACTTTGGACATTAGTCTTTTGGCAATTTCGAAAGTTTCTGCAACTTTAGAAGAAAATGGGACACTGTTCAAGAGGCCAATTAGTCGTTAGAATAATTGTCCCCTATTCTATAGCATGATACTGTAGCTTTAAATGTCTATTGATAAAAATCTTCTATCAATTCAAGCTTCCAACTCTTCCCCTTTTCGTATCGTTGCACATGCGAACACAAACATTTGTATTATTGTGTATTTTTTCATTATGATATTTTATCTTACTTTTGCTATATTATTTAAATTTGATATTGTTACTTTGTGCTGTATTAATCGACCAATAAATGAATGCATGAATATTTCAATATGTACAGTTGATTGGATGTTAACGTAGACTTATGTTCAAAATTAAAATAACAAGAACAAAATGTTTCATGAAGTATTTTGTTAATATTATTTAAACAAATTAATTATTTGTTCATATATTCACACATATATATATATATATATATACAAATGCTTTATACTCACATGGAGTGCAGTATTGACTCACATAAATAGAAAGTTCCTTTGAACATGTCGATTACTTTAATAAATAAGTTTTAATGCATTTAAGTGTGACATGAAATGCATAGAAAATTATAAAGTGACAAAGTTAGTGAAGAATTTTTATTTACTTTATCATTTCTTTTAAGGAGAAGTAAGAAGCCTGAAAAAAGTTTTCAGCGAATGTAAAAGAAAATTTCCTCGAAATATTAGATTTATTGCACATTAGTGTTCCACACCTCTGGAAAAGCCATCCCTGAAAGTAAATTGAAAAATTCAATTCACAAGGAGTTGTAAGATGCAGCAAAAAATAAAGCTTCAGATTTTATATGAGAAAATAAAAAATATTAACTTGCGAAACTACTTTTTTAAGATAAAAATTTGCATTTTGCAGCTTGTTTTAAACTTAGTAAAAAACAGTTTTGCTGAGATGAAAATCAATATTCCAGATTAAACTAAATAAGTAAATTCGAACCTATTATGAAAAATTTCGTTGAATTTCGCCTTTTATAAATCCGTTATTCTTGAAAATTGATTACTCGCATTTACATTTTTCATCTTGCGTTAAACTTAGTAAAAAGCAGTTTTGCTGAGATAAAAAATCAATATTTCAGACTAAATTAGATAAGTAAATGCTAACCTAATATAAAAATTTTCATTGAACTTCGCCTGAGGTAATTCCTTTCTCCTTGAAAAATGATGAAACTTAACTTAATAACTCGTTTCCGACAGAAGTGGCAATTTAATGTAACGTTGTACCAAATGGTTTTAAATGAGCAAAAGCCTTCGTTGATTCATTTAATAAACGACTTGGGCACAACTATAGTTTAATGAGTACTTCGAAACAGTATAAGTATACAAATTAGCGAACTTGTCCTAATTTGTCTAACAAGTTTGTAGTTATAGTGAAAGCTAAACTCCTCCCACCCAACACTTGAACACAGCATTCCTTTCTCTTTCTCTTCCTTTTCCTTCCTTCCTTCCTTCCTTTCTTTCTTTCTTTCTTTCCTTCTTTCTTTCTTTCTTTCTTTCCTTCTTTCTTTCTTTCTTTCTTTCTTTCCTTCTTTCTTCCTTTATTTCTTTCTTTCTTTTCTTCTTTCTTTTCTTCTTTCTTTCCTTCTTTCCTCCTTTCTTTCTTTCTTTCCTTCTTTCCTTCTTTCTTTCTTTCCTTCCTTCCTTCTTTCTTTCTTTCTTTCTTTCTTTCTTTCTTTCTTTCTTTCTTTCTTTCTTTCTTTCTTTCTTCTTTCTTCCCTCACTCCTCCCTCCCTCCTTCCTTCCTTCCTTCCTTCCTTCCTTCATTCATTCATTCATTCATTTATTGTTATTGTTTTCTGGTAGCGCAATATCGCTTAGTCTACCCTAGCTCTGGAATTCGAGTTCAAGTCCAGAAAACACAAGATGAGCTTAATCACTGAGCAACTGGAAATTTGAAGGAAGTTACATTCAAGAGCGTTGAGACTGTTGAACTAAATACTCCAAATTATTATAGGAGGAAAACATCATGGGGGGCGAAATCTAGAGAGAAAAAGAAGAACTCGGTTGAATGATTTAAAGACTTGGAAGAGACTATGTACTCGATCTATGTACACCGTGTATTCTATCTGCAAACTTCCTCATCGAAAAAAATATTTTTAAGGATGGAAATAAATATGGGATAATTGAAAGTAATATAAAATAAATATAACAAAAAATTACGAAAATAAAAACGAATATAAATGTAATAATATTTATTCACCAGTTTTAATAGTTACAAAGATTTCATAATCTTATTCAACACATAAAATCATAAACATTCGATTATGAACTTCATCAATCATTAAAAGTGGCATGAATCCTTTAATAATTAAAATCATAACAGAAAATATTGAAGTAAGTTACAGAAAATTAAGCATTTAATTACGGTTTACACTACTATATACAAATGCATCAATTTTATTAGTGAAATATATTTTAATAAAAATAACTTATTAATTTCCTCATTTTATGTAAAGCCCGTTTTAATTTAAATATTAACTAATTTTTACTTTTGGTAATTTGATTTGCAATTTGATTACAAAATAATAATAAATTATGCACGGTTTCTATGTTTAATTTTAACTATAACTTGTATTTTATAAAAAATAACTGATAATAAATATTTATATTCAAAGCATTTAGTTCAGTTTAGGGCCAAGTTGGCAGCTTTATTTCCCAAGAGGGCATTCCGATATCTGAATTTCTAATATTAGAATTGAATCATTTTTATATGATAGATTTCCTTTAAAAAGTTTACATATTTGAATAGAAATAAGGTACCGTTTTCTTACACTGTAAAATATCGGTTAAACTAGTATTTACCTTTTATTTGATATTTGAAGGAAAACAAATAAACATCTTTAACATACGTAAATACTAAGTTTCAAATGTAAGATTAATACAGCTTTCTCTCTAAAAATATATCCATCTAACTTCAGCATTAACAAACACTTATTTCAAACAAATTTTTGAAGCAATTAAGTTTTTCAAATATTTGTACAAAGAAGAAAATTAGGTTTTCATTCTTGCGTGAATATTTCTTTGAAATTTTGTAAAATTCGACGAATTATATTTTATGGGAATCTAAAAATTATTTTTATAAAATATATGATTCTGGCTGACAAAGGCTTTCGGGGTGGTCATGGCCTATGGGGACGATATCTCGCTATTTTACAAATAATTTAATCTTCCTGCTCTTATTCAGAAGATTAATTTAGATATTATGAAGTAACTTGAATAGTTTCGTAGGAATAAATTAATAGTTAATTTTTCCAAAACCTCTGCAAATTTATTCCGTCATCATAGGAATATATTATCCCTACCTTTACCTTACGTTAATATTGATAGTAAATCCTATCCGTTTCAGGATTACATCAAATTGTTGGGTGTTACAGTAGTTACAACTTAAATTGCAATGATCATATTAATGTCACTTGTGGGAAAATGAACAGAAATTTAGCTCTGATTTTCAGATTTTCTTATTCCTTCCCTGTCGGTTGCTTAAAGTATTATACAATGCTCTCATCACCTCTCATACGTATATGTATAACTGTTTTTTAATTTC
>QLNU02004055.1:68919-89189 GCA_006491805.2 Dysdera silvatica | reverse complement strand
AGCTAGCTTGGTTGTAGCTAACTTGGTCATGGAGTCATTTGAGGAAACTGCTTTGTCTTCACCGAATTTTAACATTAAATTCTGGAAAAGATACGTCGACGACACGTTTGTTGTACTTAAAACTAATACACTCCAAAGCTTCTTCCATTACCTTAATAACTTAAACTCACATATAAAATTCACATACGAAACAGAACAGAACAATAAACTCCCTTTCCTAGACGTTCTTGTACACAGATCTCACGATAACTCAATCTTCACCTCAGTTTACCGTAAACCCACACATACAGACAGATATCTCGATTTTAAATCGCATCATCCAACATGCCACAAAGCTTCCGTTGTTAAAACATTAAGTCTTAGAGCGAATTCTCACTGCAGTAATGAAACACTTTCAAACACAGAAACAAAACACATACACACGGCACTTAAAAATAATGGATACCCTAAACGATTCATTCTCAGAAACTGTAGACCCAATAGTACATCTTTAAACAATACATCTCACACCCGCATATCTATTCCATATATTCACGGCATTTCCGAAACAATCTCTCGCATCCTTAAAGAGGCAAATATCAAAACATTCTATTCCCCTGTCACAACACTTCGCAAACAACTTACAAAAGTTAAAGACCCAGTTCCACCAGAAGATCTCACAGGCGCCATATACCAAATACCATGCAAAGACTGCAACAAACATTACATAGGACAAACAAAAAGAATGATCAAAACAAGAAAAAAAGAACACAAACAAGCACTCGCGAAAGGAGACATAGCCTCACGTCTGGCAGAACACGCTTTACAACACGGACACGAACCCGACTGGGACTCAACAAAAATACTACACCGTCACATCACAAACAAGAATAGTAGACTCTTCTTAGAATCTTGGGAAACTTACAAACTACACGGGAAAGCCATTAATACATCACAACCACTTCCAGAAACTTATAAACAACTCTTACTCTGAAATGTATGAGACACCTCCAAATTAGGTAACCCGCAGTGTGGGTTTCTCATTGGTCCCTATTGGGGTTCTTCCATGATTCTATTGGAGGCCTCCCATTGGTTCTCATTGGGTTTTCCCATTCTGCGGGACTACTCTGATGAAGGGTTTTCCAGAAATTTCAAGTATAAAAAAGAGACAGAAACATAACATCGTCATTACTCCTGATGAAGGACTGCTGCTGATGCGTCCGAAAGCTTTACCAGTGTTTAACCTTTTTATGTAAACATCATTGTGTTATGCAAATAGTCACTAGAGGGGCAGCTCTTAACTTCCCTTTGATGACTTTGGAATTTTCAGCAGTCTTTTGACCTCTTGGATCACGATATGATAAACAAGTATATTTTTAGCAGAGGCAAGTTGCTGTGTAAGGAAAATATTTTAAGGGTCTTTCCTCCCAAGCTGATTTGTCCATATCATTAAATATATCAATGTAAGTTTTTCTATAAATGTATACAAATGTTGAAATTATGGTTTTAATCATGAATATATATATATATATATATATATATATATATAAAAGTTTTCCTCGCCCATTCTTGGCGGAAACAGGCTTTGGGACGGGCAGAGCGCCATGTTCCCAAGCCTCTTTTTACATCACTTCTTAATGTGCCATGTCTAGAAACTTCCTGACAATGTGACACGTGTTTAGGATTGTGGCTTTTTGTATTTCAATGTAGGTGTTTGGGTCAATGTTGAGTATCTCCAAATTCGTCGCAAGCGTTTTTGGTACTATCCCTGTTGCTGAGATGACTAACGGGATGATGAGGATCTTTTCCATACCCCATATATCTCGTACTTCATGTCTGAGATCTTGGTACTTGGTGATTTTCGTTGTGTAGGTTGTCTGTATGTTATTGGTGTTGGGTACTGCTATGTCGATTAAGTACGTGGTCTTATTCGATTTATCGACGAGGGTTATGTCAGGACGGTTATGTGGGACTGTCTTGTCTGTTATGATTGCTCTATCCCAGTAAAGCTTGTGTGTTTCGTTCTCATGCACGGTCTCTGGCTCATATTTGTAGTACGGGCATTTTTCTGTCAGAAAGCCAGCATTCGCTGCCAATTTCTGGTGGACTATTTTCGCTACTTGATCGTGTCTATGTTTGTAGTCTGACTGCGCAAGGATCTTGCATCCTGCCATCACGTGTTGGATTGTCTCCGATGCCGCATGACAGTGTCTGCATTTGTCGCTTTCTATGTCTTTTCTCTGGATGAATTTCTGATTGTTCCTTGTTGCGATCACTTGGTCTTGGATGGCTAGCATGAATCCTTCTGTCTCTGGCTGGAGAGTGCCTTTGGCCAGCCAAGAATTTGATGCCTTTTTGTCAACGTGTGGTTGTTGCAGGTCATTGTAGTGCCTGCCATGTAATGGTTTTCCGGCCCAAGTTCTCAGTTTCTGTTCGTTGGCTGTTTCGAGGACACGCTCTTCGGTACTACACAGGTTTAGTGGCGTGTAATTTGCATCTGCTTGTATTATGGCTTGGATGAGTGGCGATCGGGGACTCTTCAACTGGAAGTATTGCCTCATGCTCTGGATCTGCTTGTCATGTAAGTCTTTGAGGTCCGCTTGTCCGCGTCCTCCTTCTTCCCGGGGTAGTGTTTGCCGTTCAATTGCCGTTGCAGGGTGTAGTTGTCCGGCTCTTCTCTGGATGGTTCTCATTTTCCGCTGGAGTTGTTCTAGTTCAGTGTTGGACCATTTGATGATCCCGAAGGAGTAGGTGAGCACTGGTACCGCATATGCGTTAATTGCTTGCGTGGTGTTCTTCCCGCTCAGTTTCGTCTTCACAATGCTTCTAAGTCTTTCTTGGAATGCTTGCGTGAGCTGGACCTTGACTTTCTTGTGCTCCTGCTGCCGTTTTTGCATTATCCCTAGGTATTTGTAGGTTTCGCCCTCGTCCAAGGTCTTCAGTAGTCTCCCGTCTTCGAGTTCGATGCCTGGTAAATCTTCTTTGCTATTCTTCTGTATTTTGCACTTATCGAGGCCGAATTCCATTCCTATGTCCTTGGAGAATGTCTCTGTTATACTGATGAGTTGTCGGAGTTGGGTGATTGTTGGCGCGTATAGCTTGATGTCATCTACGTACATGAGGTGGGAGACTTTATGTAGGTTTCTCTTGTCTTTCTTCAGCATGTATCCGTATTTACTTGTGTTCAGCATCCTTGACAAGGGGTTTAACGCCAAGCAGAACCACTGGGGGCTTAGTGCGTCTCCTTGAAAGATTCCGCGGCGGATGGGGATCTCGGCCGTTTCTATTTTACTGTCTGGCGTGTTTAGCTGTAACCGGGTTCTCCATTGTTTCATGCTGCTCTGTAGGAATCGGATGATTGAGGGATGCACTTTGTATATGCTGAGTATTTCAAGGAGCCACGAGTGCGGAACAGAGTCGAAAGCCTTCTTGTAGTCTATGTATGCGGTGTTGAGTTTTCGCTTTTGTTTTCTTGCTTGTTCCAGGATAACTGAGTCGATGGTAAGCTGCTCTTTACATCCCAGAGTCCCTTTCTGGCATCCCTTTTGTTCTTCCGTCATTAAGTTGTTGCTTTCGCTGTGCCGGCTTATTTTTTCAGAGATGCACCCCGTGAGTATCTTGTACAGGGTGTTAAGGCACGTAATGGGTCGGTATTTCGCTGGGTTACTGGTATCCTGGTCCTTCGGTAGGAGGTAAGTTATTCCCTTGCAGAGGAATTCAGGCATTTTGCTGGGGTCTTCAATTATCGCCGTAAGTTCCTTGGCTAATGGGCCATGGGCGCTGGTAAATTTCTTGTACCAGAAGTTGTGTATGCCGTCAATACCGGGTGCTTTCCAGTTGTGCGTACGTTGGATTACCTGCTGGAGTTCCTCTATCGTGATGCCCGTGTACTCCATCTCCTCTATTCCTCTCGTAGCCTCCATTTCTTGCTGAATCCAGGGGGCGCTTTTGTGCTGTACTTCATTGGACCATAGTGTCTTCCAGAAGGTCTCTATTTCTATATATATATATATATATACAGCAAAATTTCCCTAAGGCAACTGACTACCTTATATATTCGATATAGCATGTTGAAGAATATAAAATTACATTTAAATTGTCAATCACTGAACTAATGAAATCGCATAGAATATTGTAGTTTCTTTGGATCACACAACATCATTAAATCGATTTGTGCCAAGATTTCTCTATTGACAAGTTGAGAAATTTTGATGTTTGAAAATTCCTGATCATATTCGTGAATATTTCCATGTCTAAAAATATGCGACTTGGTCACTGACATTGGCTACCCAAAAATTATTCAGGCACTCCAGGTCTGAGCTTTTTCACACATTCACGAATATTATTGTTCTCGGAATATTTGCACTATAAAATATTTATTCATGAAAAATGCTGAGAAAACTAAAACGACAAATTCCATGAAAACCTCTTATGGCCCATTATACAGGGTGTCCCATCAAGACTGCATAAACTCTGCACAGCCCGATTCCTTGCAAAATTCTAATGAAAAAATGTTAATGAGGAAATACTGAGAAATCCATATTTTCTTAGTTATTAATGTTTTAAGTCCAGCCAATGAGAACAAAATTTGACCCCCCTTTTCTTGGCGAGAAATACTTACAAAATAAATCACTAAACCCTGCCTGTTATAGCAGAAAGTGAGAACCGCACTGGGCTTCTAAATAATTTCCCATTTTCATGCCCAACCCACTTTGTGTGAGGAAACTAGATAGTGACGTGACACCTATTACATAGCTTTACGTAAAGTTACCACAGTTGGCAATTTTTCTGACTGTGACAATTAGCTTATTTTGAAAAACGTTTTATTTATTTATTACACATAAATACTTCATACACCTTTTTCACTATATGCAACATCCTTTAAAATATAATTTTCGCTATAATTAATCACAACATCATAGAATACGTCAGGCACATCATTCTCTATTTTATGCAATATAACGATTAAGAAATGCAATTATTAGTTATCACAATATTGTGATTTAACAAATAACTTAATACAAGGGTGATTATGTTCTGTGATTTCCGTATATTCCGGGAATTTCAACTTATCTCTTCCAGGATTCGTTTGTTTTCTATAATTTTTTATATTCCTTTAGAAATCAGGTTCTTTACCGAAAATATTGCGTAACGTTTCAGGGAATTTTCTGGAATGATCAGGGAATTTGGACTTACAATCACCCCTGCTTAATAATTAATACTCTATATTTCAATAGATATGCCTTATACTACATGATTAGATGCTACGATACAAAAAACAAGCTGTAAAAGGAATTTACATAATTTTAAAGCATTTGATTAAGTTTGCATATTTTACTTTCCAAACTGTGTTAAGGGTTCTGCGATGAAATCACGATACACTTCCATTAAATCTAATATTTTAGAAGTCGAACCCAATCCAGTGGACTCGAAGACTGGAGTGGTTACTACTGGATTATTTGAGGTACACATGGCTGATACTATGTGTTATGTCGTTCTCGGCGAACAAGTATTTTTCTGCCCCAAAAGAACTTCTTTTTTTTTATAATAATTCCATTTTGCTTCCCTTAAAAAATCTGACATTCAGGACGAACGCCCGGTTCGTCCCCATCTTGGTGTCAGTCTACGGAAAAGTGGCCCCCAGCATTTCATTCCCTGTAGATAATGAGTAGGCTACAAAAATGTGAATAAGACTCCCAATTTTTTAATAGTAGAACTTAGGTCATCCAAACTTCACTTAAATGAAATAACCCATTCCAGCAGTTTTCAACATGTTCTTCGTGAAACCTTTTTAAGTGCTCTAGCACTCAAAAATTTCAAAAAATCACGTGATTTCCTGTTAAAAAAGTTAAAAAAGATTTATAAAACATTCCTGCTAGTTGTTGAATCGAAAATCAAGTTAAGGAAGGTTTTTTGTTACTGTTTTTCATTTATGTTTATGTAAAGTTCATTTCTCTGAAATTTGTGAGAAATATGACATTTCAAATAAAATTTGAAGTTTTACATGCTTAAAAATATGTCAACTGCTTAAAAGTACCTCCAATCATTAATACTGCTGTCATTGGATTTAGTACTTACATTGGTGAAAATATTGTGGCCTTTATGAGAAAAAGGTATAAAAACAAAAGGCCTGTAAGAAAATATTAGGTTTACCGGAAAGTTCTGTCTGTTTGGGAAGCAAAAGAAAATAATGAATTTTTCATACCTTCAATAACATTTATTGTACAATATAATTTCCGACGTTACTTATGACCTCTTGTCAGCGTGATGGTGATTTGTAAATACCATTTTTTTTAAATGTCTTTTTCTTACAGGCGACGAATTCAAGTAGTGCTTGACTGACACCTGCTTCAGTTTTGAATTTTTTCCCCTTCAAAAAATTTTGGAAGGAGAGAAACAAGTGATAATCGGGGGGTGCTAGGTCTGGGGAGAGTGTGATTAATGCGACAGAATTTCCCAGCCTAGCTCTGTAAGTTTCTGACGAGTCACCAAAGCAGCATGTGGTCTAGCATTATCATGGTGCAGTATGATGTGCTTCTTATTGAATATCGCCGGCCTCTTTTCTTTGACTTCTTTGTTTAAAACATCTATTTGCTGACAGTGTCTCTCTGAATTGAGCTTCTTGTTAGGTTTTGAAAGCTTATACTATATGGGTCCTTAGATGTCCCACCATATACACAGCATTCTCTTATTCAGGCTCAAGCTAGATTTAAAGGTGGAGGGGGGAAGGTTGTCCGGGCTCACAATATGCTCTTTTCCTAACAATGTTTTCTTAGTTAATCCACTTTTCATCACCAGTTATCATCTGGTCCAAGAAGGGTTTGTTTTTGTTCCGAGCAGGCAGAGATGTGCATATGGCGACTCGATCATGCACATTTTTCTCACTTAACTCATGAGGCACCCATCTGGAATATTTATAGACCAATCCTAGTTTCCAAATATGGTCTGAAATGGTTTGTTGAGCTGAGTTAAGCTTTTCTGTAATCTCCGATGTTGTCGAAAAAGGATCTTGCGCTATCATGGTCTTGACAATATCATGACAGATCAAAGATGGCCACCCAAAACGTGGCTTATCATTAAGGTCGAAATCACCTAATTCAAATTTTTCGAATCATCTCCAGCATGATTTATCCGAAACTGCATCTGCACCAAAAACTTCCACTAAATTTTGGCACGCTTCTATAGCATTTTTGTCTTGTTGAGATTTGTACAAAATACAGTGTCGTAAATGAACTTCATCGGTAGCCATATTTACACGATCGTGCCTCACTTGATAATGAAATGAGACATTTCTATTCCAGTTAATTTAGAAGAGCAGATGTATATAAATTCAGTGATAAAGAGAGGCGGCCATGTGTGTCTCAAATAAACACATGCATGCATGTTGAAACTTGAGATAACGTTATCGGACAGAACTTTCCAGTAGACCTAATATATGCCTAATTTATATTTTCTGTAAACAAAGTTCCAGATTCTAATGACATTAATTGGGAAAATTAAATTTAAAATAAATGATTTTAAAGTAAATAAAATTTAAAGTAATACTTTGATAATTAAATGATATATATAATTTGTGCAATCTGCTTTTATTTTTGGATATTTCAATAGTTTACTCAGTTTAGAGCTTATTAATTTGATTATTGACAAATATTTTCTTAGGGTTCCTTAAAAGAAGAAACTCTTAATAATTTAGAGAAGTATGTACTTAAAGATGAACGTCTACCTATGTTATTTAACAGGTATGTTTCAAAAATCCAGTTTATAACTTTTGTAACTGGTAATTTTTTCACTTTCTTTTAAAACAAAACTGTTATAAAAAAAATTCTGATGCTAATTTCTGTAGTCTGCTAAAAAACTTTTTCATAAGCAGTGCTATATGACCAGGCCGTTATTTCACTTTTTAATATCTAAGAGATGGGTTTGAGAAGTTAAGAATTTTCTATTTTGCACTTCAGAATTATTTCTTCAGTCAATCGATAGTTCTCGCAAATAATTTACAGGGTGTCTACCGATCTAGAAACCTAGAAAAGTCAGGGAAGTTTTTTCCTGACTGTAAAAGTCAGGGAAATTTGAAATTCATTGTTATAATAAATAACTTATTAAAATAATTTTCCTGAATTGTACCTTTCATACCACATTACCTACTGAAAAATTTGAAAAACTTGTACTTTTGACTAAACTTCTTCCAAAAGTTACCATTTTTCACCAAAACTAATATAATTTATATAAAATTATTAAGCCTATATATTTCTCAGGAGAAAATGTTTGCCAAATATGTAACTAAAACTTGAAAAAAAAAGTGTTTTTAGCCAAACTATTTAATCTGTAAGGGATTTTGATCATACCAATCTCCTTTGCCTTATATACAGTCATACACATTTTAAATGGAATAGAAGATGAAGCATCAGCTTTGCGATTATATAGTTAAACTCTTTTATAATGAACTTGAAAAGGGCCAAATGGAAATGTTGCTGTAAATATTTAATTAGTGCCAGTTTTTAGTGTAAAGAAATACACTTTTTAATACAGCTTTTGAATTTGTAAATTCACTATAATTGAGTTATAAATGGCTTTGGGGTTTGCATTAATCGATTTCCTGGCCTTCAAACTTATTTTGATTGCGCAAATTTTAATGCATTGTGTGTTGTTTACTGTAATTAGTAACTGGTAATCGATTAACATTTGGTCTGGAAACCTGGAAAAGTCAGGGAAGTTTGAAATAGAATTTGAGTAGACACCCTGAATTTACCAATTTTTTTTAAATTTTATCCTCATTTCTGCTTCTTGATAGTTGACCTGGCATGCCATAATTAGTAATATTTTCAAGACCATCAAAAACTGGTTCCCTACCAAAAATTTTTAAGTTCATTCTCTGCTCTAACTCAAGCTTAGACATGATTGCTACACAAGACAAAAAACATTAATGAAAACAAACTGTAGTTACATGGCATTCTTGCATTTTGTTTATATGTAATTACAGGAATAAGGAGATGACAAAAGCATCTCTGGACTAATGAGTCATTTTTGCTTAATACTGCCACAACAAAGCAGCGAGTTTACAGACTTGCTTTTCAAATCTTTTATATGCTCCAAAATCGTACCTTGTTATGTACTTCGTTTCATGTTTATGCTATGTATTAGAATAGAACACTGTTTCTAAGATTTTCTTACCAGACCAGTCTGTGTTTTTCTTCACCTTTGTAACCATCTTAGAAACAGATCCTACAGTAACAGAGTAGTAATATGTTCACCTAGCATGTCATTAATCTGGGTTTGGCTCCCAGCAGTGCCTTAAAAGTTCAGATTTCTTGGAAAACTGTAGGTCCATGGCTCTGTGGTGACAGTGGTAACACATTCATCTATAGGGCATTAACCCGGGTTTAACTCTCAATAATATTGAGTTGTACCACCATTCTAAGCGACATGAAAGCTGAGTCATAAGCCAGCCGTGTTGGTTATGTGTTTGTATATTCCAGGATTGACATAGTTCAAACTAACTCGGTAACAAATAACTCATTAACAAAAAATGTAGCAGAAGATAATTCAACATAAGGAGTATAACTGCACTCTAGAGTTAAGTTATTAATCATATCTAACAAAACGTTCGACTGAATGAAAGAGAGTGTGTGTGTGTACAATTTTATGCTTCTATATACAGTGTTGCTGTATCGCTTGCACCTGCATTCAATATGATTTACATGAATATGCAAATTCACATATGAGTCCATGACCATTATAATATTTTACGATACTGTCCATGACAGTATCGTAAAATACGTGCCATTTTCCTGTCCACCGTAGTCCTGGATTTAGTTCCTTTGGCAAGAGCGGTTCAGATCCTTGCCAAACTGTAAGTCCTGGTACAGGATGATCTTTGCTGTCCTTGCATTGTAAGAACATAAATATCTCTTGAAACTGAATACATATAATTTCCATCTGCAAGTCCGATGGTAGCAGTATTACTTGATAAATTTGAAAAGATTGTGGAATTGTACTCCACCGGATGCATGAAAACTTTTTTTTTTCTCTGCGGGTGATTTATCTCTTGAAACATTTGCCCCAATTATATGCTTGTGCCTGATTCGTGCATTTATTATCGTACACACTGTGTGACCTAAAGTAAGTGCTTTTGCATAAATTTTCAAGTTTGTTTGCAGAATTTGATATAGATCCATTAACCAAGTTTTTTCGTATGTTGTAAATATAACACAGGTCTGTGATAGTCGTGAACATCTGTGCTCGTTGTAGTTTGTTTCCATTTTAAAACTGTATGTGTGGCCTCATCTTGTTTGGTGCATAATGATACTTTGACTTTGCACCATAAAAATACAACCAACTTACTGGTTAATTTTGGGCTTGAATTAGTCTTTCGAAACATATGCTCAATAGGGTTTAGATCTTGAGAGTTAAGAGGCCATTTCAAAGTAAGAAACTCTGTTAAATATTTTTCTAACTAATCAGACCAGTGCGGTGGGGTACCATCCCGTTGAAAGATGTCATTTTTCTGTGGTTGCAATGCATGTGGTTGGCAAATAGATCCAAATTGCTGTGGCTCAAAGGATAGAATTCTTCAGTGATATCAGAGGGCCTGTGTGAATGCAACCCATAGTATTATTACACTGTTGCCGCCAGCCTGTAGCATTTCAACCTGCCAAGCAGGATTCCATTGCCTAGTATAGCCTGCATAATAAATGCATGTACTCCTTTCTTGGCATGTTGCCATTGTAGCCTGAATTTATCAGTTAAGATGACTTGCTTCCAGTCTTCCATATGCAATTGTAATGTTTTCTCACTCAGTGTAATATTTTACAGTGGCTTGCATCTAACAAAGGTATCCAATATAGCTGTCTGGTGCCATAGCTGATTCAAAACATTATATATCATATAATCTATGAGTACAAGTTAGTGGACATGCTCCCATTAAGTTCTGGTCTTATCCAATTCAATTATTTCGCTGTTAGATTGGCTGTTATGATATAGAATAGTCCATTTTTTCTGATGTTAGTTGTTTGTTTGTGACTACTGTTTTTTCACTCATCTTCAGTTTTTCTGAATTTTAATGTACTCCTAGTACAATAATGTCATGGTTGAAAACAGAGGAATCCCAGATGTTCAGCAGTTGTGGAGATAAAAAAAACTAGCTTTTTGTTCTTGTTCCAACTATCTGCCCACTATCAAATATATTCAGTCTCTAACTTTACTCATCTGGGTTTTAGTATGAAAGTTGTGCAATATATATAGACAGGGTCAGATTAAGGTTGTGTGGGGCCCCTAGACAAATGTTTTTTGGGCTTTCTGTAGTATAAATTAAGCTTGTGTAATTACAGAAGGACTCTTATACAATAAGGATCTTGGTACCAATGAAAATGACCGCTATATCTATCCTGGAAGTTAAAATTCCAAACTTTGAAAATAAAGTTGGTACAGGTAACATATTTGGATGCCACGTACATACAATAACAGTTAGCTTTGGATTTGCTTAAAATTTAATGTATCATATCACCACTTAAATTTCAATTCAATAAAAAAATATGATATAAAGTAACTTACATTAGTAAATTTTGCTAAAATATATGCTTTATATACAAATGCTTAAGAAACATTCTGTAATTGTTTGCTTCATATTACAGTATTTATGTTCATTTAATTTTTATTGTAAAATACTTTAATTATGTACATTAAATGCATAATCATTAGTGTAATCCTTTGCCTCATTCAAGAAAGCGTTTTTTCTGAACTTCTTACTATGTATATATTCTGAAAAAGCTAAGAGTTCTTAGAAATTCTCTGATTTTAAATGTTAGAAGATTTGTTTTACAATGTTCACCTCAGCTAAAAAGACACCTTATATAACTTTAAAAAAAATCGTTTATATTACATGGGCTATAAAATTTGTTGAAATATTTTTCCTTTCTCTTGCTTCAGCAAAATAATCGATTAATTCTTCATAATTAATGTTATCTACAGCATCTTTTTTATGTATAACACTGCTAACTGCTAAACTTAATTTTAACTGGCTTAAGGAATTTTGTAGGTACTTCTTCACTCATTGTAACTTCATGGAAAACCAGGATGACAAAATGTCATTAAAAAAAAAAAAAGCAGTTTCGTGAGTGGAAGCACTTATTGTATTATGTGTTCGAGAGCCAAAAAATTAAATTTTGGACATGAAAATTTAAGTCTTAAATGCAATTTAATAATCTGAAATTTGGTATAGTCATTTGCACGATTGAACAAGTTCATTTTAATGTAATTTTCACTTTCCTAATTTTCTAATCTTAGGTTCATATTGGGGTTTTGATAGAAAGAGAAGCTTTTTCATTTTCATATTACTTTAATTAAATGAAACTAATAGAGGGAGAAGTATTAGAAGCTATAAAATATTAATTTGATTTATTGAATGATGGTTAATAATGAGTGATTAAATCATCAGACTAGATCTGGACTTGTTTGTACGTTGGAGTTATTAGGCCATTTGGCACCCACCATTTGCATGGCACCCTGCACAATGGAACAACTTGCACACCCTAAATCCGTCTCTGAAGTAAGGCTTAAACACTGAAATCCTAACTTCTATAAAGCAAAAGACTTTCAGATAATATAGTGACTGATAATCCAACTATGGATATGTGAATACAGTAGAATCTATGATTTTAAACTCATGGGGAGGGCGAGGATGTCACTTTGAGTTATGCTCTTTTAACCTGAATAACTCAAAAGTATATATAGTGAGAATCGGTTATAACGACCTTCAAGGGACCGTGCAAATTTGGTTATTATAACCGATAGTCGTTATAAATGTGTTTTTAAAATCATAGTACAGTAATATGCTTTAGGAATTTATAACTCGTTTTGAGAGTAAAAAGTATTAAACCAATTGCTTTCAAAATTAAATAAACATATACCCAATTATAGGAAATTTAAGTGATGTATACATTAAATTATATTTATAGCCACACTAAATACACAGTACTTTTTTAGTTCTTTAAATTAAAAAAACCGTAGAATATCCAGAATTAACCAAAAGTCTGTATAAACTTTAAAAATTCATTAAAAAAAAAAGAAAAATGATCACATTAAAATGTGCTTTGCACATTAAATATTATGACATGGGTTTTTTAATTTGATAAAAAAATTATAGTTCAAAGTTCACCAATGTGTGATAAAGTTTTATTAACAAAGCTTGCTTTGACAAAGTTAACATTTTTGTAGCAACTTTTTCTTTACACTGAGTTTTTTAATGAAACGAAGGAAGAACTCATCGATCAATTAACTTTTTTATAACAGCTTTATTTGCATACTTCTAGCGGATTTGTTTTTGTGACACTTATAGGTGACCTTTGGACAAAAAAAAATGTAAGCATTAAAAAACTTATCTAGATAATTTTTATCGCACAAACCATATTTTAGTGCGACGAATTTTCCCCTTTTTTATGAATTTTATAAGTTTATCCTGACTTTTTGCTGACCCTGTACATTCATCCTTTGCTATGCATTTAGCATTATAAGTTCAACAAGAGACTAAATTCGGTTCATTTAACTGAACTATGCGTCAGACTTCTTTTAGTTGAACAGAACAGTGTGATTTCAGGGTTGTCTCAAGCCTACATGGTGCTGATGTGTGACTGTTAAATCACGTTTTTATTTTAAATTGTACCTGTTATGGGTTTCCCCACTTAGAATTAGAATCTACTTGGACTACAAAATCGCCATCGTTACAGCATGTTTCGTTGTTATATGTGATGTCATTAGAAGTGATATATTCACCAAGGAGTCGAATAGGAAACCAAACTTCTTGTAAATATTCCATCATTGTGTGCAATTGGTCATTATAACCGGCATTATGAATGATTTCCACTGTGTCACTTTGATTTACTGAGAAATTTGTGTTAAGATTCAAGCTATGTGGGTTCTACTCTATAACGATGCAGTCATGTGGACGTTTATAACGAATATGAAGGGGTCAACAATTTTAATCGATATATCCAAGTTCTTGTTAAAACTGAGTTACCATTAAAATTAGATTTAACAAAAGAAAAGAAAAACCGAGCAAAACAGCGAAAACAAACATCATTTATGTGAGATTAAATAGGGCTAATGTCAGACACTCATGTCACCTTTTCGCAGTTACTTTCGATGACTTACTACTTACTTTTTTTTACTGTAAGCCCAAATGAAAAATACTGTAATTTGTGTTTTGTTTCCTATATCCGTTTGTGGATAAAATATATTGCATGTCATAAAAATAAAAGTTAAAAAAAACTAAAACCCTCCCTCATATTAGCTCCACTGAATGGAGTTAATGTGACACACCATTCATTATTTTCAAATGGTTATAAGCACTAGGAGAATGAGAGATGTCTTAAAGTCATCCCGGATCTAATGTTTCACATGTATTTTTATTTTTTACCCTTCATTTTACCTAAATTTTTGACAAATTTTCATGCATTTACCAAAGTACTGATGTAAACCTACAACAATAAACTCCTTCCCTAATTTAGGAAATGGTAGTTTATGGTAAAAGAATAAGCAGAAAATCTAAACACTTAAACTAGCTTTATATATATTTTTTAATATTTTAGAAGTAAATTTACCAAGGTAGCCTAGTACACCAGTTATTGGTGAAAATTCAAATTACTTTCCTGTTTTTAATTTTGTGGGTACAAGGTAAGGCAGGACAACAACAATATCCATAAAATCAACTGAAAAAAAAATTATACATAAATTCAGTTCTTTAATCAATCATTCAATGAATTCATTAAAATAAGAAATTCAACAAATAAACTTATAAATAAAACAAAAAGCACTGACTATCATAATATATTATAAAAAAAAAAAATAAAACAGAAATGGAAAACAATGAAGGAATAAAAACAAACAAGAAACAAGCATAAAAATACTTAAAAAATGAAATATTTGGTGACCCAAGAAAAATAGCTAATGAATTTAATAAATTCAACATAAACGTATCAGAAAATTTAAATTTATCAAGTTCACTAAACAGCAAGTTCAAAAAATATCTTCAGCCAAGCTTAACAAATAGTATTTTCTAACATGAGGTTTCTGAAATCGAAATTGTAAAAGAATTAAATAAAATAAATCCAAATAAGGGACCAGGAATTGACGACCTAGCGCCAAAAATAATTAAACAAAGTGCTCAATATTTAAAAGAACCATTAACGATAGTTATAAATGATATCTTTGAAACAAGTATAATTCCTAATGAACTAAAGATTGCTGTAATTAAACCGATTTTTAAAAAAGGGAGAAAAAACTCTCATAGACAATTATAGACCAATAGTAATTATGGGTGTGTTTTAAAAAATACTAGGAAAACTAATTCACAAAAGTTTAATTGAATTTTTAAATAACCATAAACTAACACACGTTAACCAATACGGGTTTCAAAAAAATAAATCAACAGAAGACTTATTATTAAATATAGTTAACAACGTAAAACAAAAAATTTAAGGTAAGGAAATAAAATATATTTTTTCCTGAATCTCAGCAAAGCTTTTTATTTAATAAACAGAGATATTTTTAAAGAAAAACTATTTAAATTAGGAATAAGAGGTAAAATGTTTAAACTTATAGAAAATTATTTTAAAGGTCGATACCAAATTGTCAAAATAGGTAATAAATCGTCAGAAAAAATGATTAATTTAAGAGGTGTTCCACAAGGAACGATACTCGGATCATTCTTCATTATATTAGCAATAAATGATTTGATGTATTTAGATGATAATATACTATTAGTTGCTGATGACATAAACTGGTCAATAGGTGGATATAATATTGAAATGCTAACAAACATAATAAAAGTTAAATTAAATTTGATTCAACAATGGTTCGATGATAACGATCTTATAGTAAATACTGAAAAAAAATATACAATATTCCACGTTAATAATAAAACAATCAATACCATAGAACATCATATAAAATTTAATGGAAAAATGCTAGAAAAAGTTAAATCAATGAAATTTCTATGTATTAAATTACACGAAAAACTTTTATGGAATGAACAAATAGATGATATACATAAAAAAAAATAAGAAGAATAAATGAACTATTAGCCAGATTAAAGAGTAAACTAATTTGAAATGCAAAAATTGATATTTATTATTCAATGATCTATAGCACATCGTTATACGGAAATTCAACATGGGGAAAATTAACTAAAACAAACTTATTAAAAACAAATAAACTATTACGTGGCACATTAAATAAAATAAAACCCATCATACCAATCAACCGATCAATTTAGACAAGAACATCAACTACTAAACATGGAAAATATACATAAATTAAAAATATCACAGTACGTATACGAAAGAATAAATGAAGGAAAACACATAGACATAATAGAAATAATAAAAGAAGACCACAAATAAAATACTCGTCATAAAAAAAATTAAAACAAAATATATTCGAACTAATTATGGAAAAGATAATATAAATTCTTAATTACTAGATATTTGGAATGATATACCAAACGAAATAAAAAATGTTATACCAATAAAACAATTTAAAAAACACTTAAAACTTATTTTTTATCTATCCAAACATAAACACAGTTTTCAGGTTGCATGTACGTTAACTTTTTGTTTTAGCATGTAATCCATCATGCATGTATGTATACACAAATTGTACATATATATATGAAAATAAATTCATTTGTATTGTATTACTTCACCTTAAACTGGGGACGGTTACCTTGCCATCATCTTCGTCTACTACTTTGTTTAGGAGACAAACATATTTATAGTGAGTAGACTTTCTAATTCTGTGTTTAACATCAAGTAAAGCAAAAGTTCCTTTTTTAATATTCACTTTAAATATTAGTGTCTCTTAGACAACTAGATCAATTTCTTCCCTTGTGGCATTTGAAATGAAATCAGTCTGAATGAATTTGTTGGTGATTTTTCATCACTATCATGCAGTGAAGGCACTCCTTTACTGTCTGTGCTGTCTCCATTGAGCAATTTATCAATCAACTTATTTTTCTTCTGTGTTAAGATATTATTACCCTTTCCAGGGATAACACAATTGCCAAATAATAGTCAACACACAAAGCCACCGGGGCGAGTTTTTTGTGAGTTTTTCATAGGGGACTTTTTTTATTACCAATAAATTTGACACCCACGTATTATTAGCTCAAACTAGAGCTATTTTTGTTTAGGAGAAAAAGAGACGCCGTCCTCATCCTGGATTCGAACCAGGGTCCCCGCGGTGTCTTGACCTACTAGACAAATGAGAACAAGAAAAAACGCTTTTTTCTCCATATATTAATTTGTAAGATATTATTACCCTCCGCAGGGATAACACAATTGCCAAATATTATCAACACACAAAACCACTGAGGTGAGATTTTTTTGAGTTTTTCGTGGAGGATTTATTTCTTTTTCTCCTGTTGAAATTCTTCATAGAGAAAACTTCGAAATTGAAACTCTCTGAACATATAAAAACAAAAATGCAACTAAAGTTGTAACGCTTTCTGCTTTTATATGTAATGGATGTTTCACGTTATACATTAGATCAGCAGTATTACAGCTCTCAAGCAGTGTCTCATATTAGCCTCCCCAGTTTGGTGGTTTATAATTCAGGCTACATTAATCATATTGCAAGTTTTCAAGGGTAAAAAGACTCACCATTTCATAGTGATTAATCTCAATTTGAATCATTTACCTAAATAATTATTTAAGGGTTGCACAAAGAAAGCTTTGCAGTCTTATAAAAAAAAAAAAGTTTTTCTTATAAAAAAAGCAATGTTATGTTAGGCCAATATTTATTTATTTTTTATTTTTTTTTTTTTAAATTTTGAGTGTATTCGTAATGGATATAAATGTATTGCCTACAAGCTAATCACAAAGCCAATTTTCTTACTATAAAAATTGGTACTTTTTCATGGGTATCTCATATTAGTCCCGATTGATTCTATATTAAATTCTTAAATACCAGATTTTTACATATTTTTACATCATGTTACATAAAGTAATTCTTACTCTAAACTTATTAAGATGGAATCTTGGTAAAAAAGAGAAAATGTATTTTTTTTATACTTGATTTATGCAAATGAAAGAGGAAATTTAGTACATTTTTGCTCGCAATAACGGATTTTCTCTCGCAGTAAAGGATTTTCGTCCTGTATATTTTGAATGCAACCAAACAAATATTATGTTTCCATTGTAACTGAGCTTGTTATAATCAGGTTCAGCTGCATGTCACAATTTTGGGACCAATATTGGAATTAAAATGCTTGAATAAATAATACCAGTTCTTGCAGGAAACCGTCAGGCCCTAGGCGACATATATGTAAATTTGGCACTGAATACATAATGTCAATTTTCAAAAGGTAAAGTAATGTTAAAGTAAAAGGTAACTTTTTCAGTAAAAATGGAAACCGATACTAGCTGGATGGCAACTAAGGCAATGGTTATAAGGTCTGATTGTCAGTGATTTTGAAGTAGTGTTCAGTTTTCACTGTGCCAGGGCCCTAGACATTTGTCTTATTTGTCTATGCGATAGCTCTGCACGCAGACCTTAACTATATTTTTAGCCAGTTTCTTTCCACACCTTGTAAGTTATAAGTTGTTATTTCCATTGGTGGTCATTTGTACATCTTCACCTTGTTTGACACAGAATGGCGTTTTCTGTCCTTGTTCCATTAAAAATTGAACCAACCAACAACTGATGGTCGGTTTGTATATAACTTTTCCTTTCAATGTAATATGTCCTTGTATCATAAAAATCCAACGAACCATTTCAATGTAACATTCCTGTGTTTTAGTGGGCATACCAAATATTTTGTATTTAATTTTTATTACACAGGATGCATGAAGTTGGCAAAAAGACTTTCCTTCTTACAAACAGCGACTATGCCTATACATCAGTAAGATAATCATTTATTTCACACAATTTGTTCCACAATTTTGTAATACTATGCAAATTGTTATTATATGACATTAATTTTTACAGGCAATTATGTCTTACCTGTTTGATTTTCCATCTACAAATGGGGTAAGTTATATGTGGAATATTTTCATAACCTTTAATGACAAATGAATATTAAGAATGGTTTCCAGGAATAATTTCTATGCATAAATATTTATTGCACATAATGTTCAGTTGATGAAGTGTGACATAATGATAATTACTGTTAGAATGGCATATAACAGTCACAAAATCTGATATGGAACTAGTTCATTTTCAGCATGTACAACACAACATATGAGGAATTAGATATTAAGAACACTCTCATATATATAAAGGAGAAAGGTACGAACTTGCAAGAGAGTATAAACTAAGAATGAATAAAGAAATTCTTCATTTCTTAGCACATGTGCGTAACCTTGAAATAGAACAATCAATGAATAAAAGAAGCAATTATGGCTCAGTCGGTATAATATCACACTTTCAACAATTACAAGGAGTGAAGCTATAATAATTATTACTAAAAGAGTTTCTGTGCACTTTTGGTTTGATTTTAATGTATGTATGAGGGTTGGTGCAGTAATTTCATCATGAGGGAAAAAATTCAAAATTCATGGAGTGGTTGCAAGAAAAACCTTGGAATTTCTTGGAAAATAAAAATTAAAAACATGGAAGAAGTGTAACACTAGTATTTAAAAAAAAATCCCCAGTTTCCAAATAGTTATACAAATGACTATCACGTTGCTAAGTAAATATTTTACAGTAGCACTAACTTATCCACAGGTTATACATTCCAAGGTTGTATCCAGAGGTGATTATGTTCTTGGATTTCTGTAAATTCCGGGAATTTTAACTTGCCTCTTCTGAGATTTCTTTTTAAAAATTACAAAAATTTCATTTTGTTTCCTATAATATTTTATATTCCTTTGGAAATCAGTATCTTTACCTAAAATATTACATGACTTTTTGGGGAATTTTATGGTATGTTCTGGTTTTGACTTAGTCACTCCTGGCCATACCATCCATCAGTATGAAAAGGAGTAAACTGAAATTATGTTGCCGTCTATTGGCGCCAAGTGGGAGTGAAATTATACAGAGATTTGAGAAAAGAGTTTTTCGCAGACGGAAAAACATTTCCACACAGATCATTTTCTCTGCATTTGCCCTTACAGTATTATACTAATGTTCTTTCTCTTGCATGAATAGATTTCTAACATTTTAGCTTAACCTTTCAGAGGCAATTCAGAATACTTCGTACATACACAGTTCAAATAAAAATTTCTGCAAAATTTGACTCAAAAGATTTTTTGGTGATAGCAGTATTAAAATTATTTGATTTGAATTTTATATTTTTATTT
>QLNU02004055.1:19554-64133 GCA_006491805.2 Dysdera silvatica | reverse complement strand
TGTTTAACTTTTAGCTTACAGGGCTGAAAAACAGAAATTTGTCGTTCAATATGGGGAAATACCGCTTTTTCCTTTCCCCTTCCCCATACAAATCAACCTAAATGGCACCTGAAAGCATCATTACATGGGGTCAGGAGGGAGATGTAGCTGCGTTTAAGTATAAATAAACAACGCCAAATAACTTTAGTGGGCATGTATTGTATATTAGTGAAAGGTAAGAAACTTACTCATAATCTAATAGCAGATTGTTAACTTTCATACAAAACAGTGAAGAGGTGGAGTGGGGGGAGAGGTTCTGTTTGTACAATAACCCTTTATTTCATTACCACCTGCTATTGAGCCATTTATACTACTAAACTGGCCATTGATTTGGGAAGAACACGAAAGGTGGAAAAAATCGCTGGGATATACATCGTCGTTCCATCCATAAGCTAAAGGTTATCATTTAATTTTACTGTCCACATCTGGAAAGTTTTCTTCTCTTTGTTTTGGTTGGTCACACTGTGAAATATCCATTATGAAAACAATATTTTTCAAATCGAATAAATAAAAACTTATTAAATAAATAACACCACAACTCAAATCTAAGATTTGAGTTGTGATGTATTAATTATTAAAGAACTTAATTCCTAAGTTTTGATAAATATAACAGAGATGCCAATCATTATAAATTTTCACATCCCATTATATCATTATTGATCATCTTATTTTAAAATTATGGAAACAGTTAAAAATAATGCAATTTGTGAATATTTTTGCATTTTAGTTTGTGAACTGCTATGTTTCATGGGCATCTAATGGCAATCTATGTTTATAAACATAACATAAACAATCATTACTTATTCCTTGGGAGGGGAGAGATTCAATGTGGCTGAACAGGAGGGATGAGCTTTTATTTACACGATGGCCAGTGACCTCCTTCAGGAACAAAGAATTGTCAAAGAGTTCAGGTAATTCAAGTTGCCCAAAAGATCGCCATTTTTGGACACCTGCAAACAATCTGTTCATGTAATAGGGTTAGCAGTACGCGAGGCAGTGTTGCTGATTTCTCCCACTAAATTTAACGAATTTGGTGAGGACAAACTGACAAAACTATCCGAAGTCTGCTAAATTTATTAATTTTCCACTGGATTGCCAATTTTTCCTTCTTTTGAAGAACATTACCACAGCTCTCCAATTATTTTTATTAATTTAGGAAAAAATACTGACGAGAAAGCAGATCTTGTTTACCTGTTTTAGTGAATATAATTTTTTTTATGTAAGTTGGGATTGTATATATATATATATATTTTAATTTTTTAGTAACTTCAATTGTGTTTTTCAAGCGTTTTACCCTTACCTCCAATAAATTTAATGTACAAAACTTGATGCTGGGTGGGACCTCCCCCCACCCCTTCTGATCAAACAAATATTTCACATTCGTGACTCAATAATCCTAGAAATGAACTGTTAGACTTATTATCTATATATCCTGTTTTTGGTTTATATTGGTGAGTTGTTTTCTAAGTTTCTTTGCACTTTTCAGAATGAACAGCCAGTTTATATTTGGCATCACGAACTTTGTGAATTTCTAAAGAGGATGTTAAAAAATTTTGTGAAACCAGATATTGTGAAAAAGTTCTCTTTTAACATGTCGGAAATAAATTTGCCAGGGAAAACCGATTGCCTTTGCACAAAATTGAAATAGAAACAGTAGCATGAACTTTAACCATGCCTCAAAATTCAAAAGTTTTACTGTGTGTATATATACCGGGTGATCCAAATTAAACAGGAGGTGTTTAGACCTCTCTGTAGAGAAAACTACTCTGTCAATTTCACCCAAATTTCATACACATGCTCCCCTGAGTATGCGGTTTCGATTTCTGAAAGAAAAAATTGAGTTCATATTTCGGCCGCTAGGGGAGGAAATGGCGCTGCGGAGCAAACAATTTACATATTACTTAACATGCGCAACATCCTCTGCCTATATAAGGAGTCGTGAAGCATTTTTCCACCATACGAGGACTCCGTCATGAAACTTACTTTACCAGATCGCGCGTTACTTGTGAAGCTCTTTTATCAACGAAATAGCAATGCTTCTGCTTCACTTAAAGTATTTTGGCAGGTAAAAGGTTTACGCAGACGCACTCTCACAATTACAAATCTTCGAAAAATGGTCTTGTATTTTGAGGAGACTGGAACATTCGCCATTAAATCAGGACGAGGCCGCAAACCACCACAAATGCAGCATTTGAAGAAATTGCAACTGCAGTAGTGGAGTAGGGAACAGCAAGTGCACATGGTAGCAGTAGTGCACGTACGATATCACGGGAATTGGACATGCCATATACGACAGTGTGGAGAGTTATGAGAAATGTCCTGAAGTTTTATCCATATAAGATAGCCCACACTCAGCAATTGCTTTCTGGTGATAATGACGTGCGCAAAAAATTTGCTTTGATGTTCATTGCTCGGATGACAGTGGATGATGAATGGCCTTGGCAGATACTGTGGAGTGATGAGGCCCATTTCCACTTGAATTTTAACTTGAATTTTGTGTCAGACCAAATACTGCCGTATTTGGTCTGACACAAATCCCCACGTTCATCAACAAATTCTGTTGCATGCTCCAAAAGTGACAGTGTGGTGTGGCTTCACCTCATCTTTCGTCATTGGTCCTTACTTCTTTGAAGAAAATACAGCCTCGGGGGCCAATGACATGTTCTGTTACTAGCTCTAGGTATGCATTTATGCTACGGAACTTTGAATAGAGAAAACATCTGCAGCTAATGGCCATGTGCTTATATTGATGGACAGATAAATCCAAGTTATTTGAATCTTCATATTTGTCCTTTTGAGATTCAGATACGAAGTTCAAAATGATGTAGAAAGCTTCCAGTAACTAAAAAGCAAAATAGTGCGCTTAGTTACTGGTTCACTACTTTAACTAACATTCAACATGTTAATCTTTTTTGAATTAAATATCTACACCTTTATGCAAGCTATATAAATGTATATTCATATATGAATACGTAAAAATAAGATTATTCTGCTATAAGAAAAAAAGGTAACGGAGTGTCCAATTTGCTAAAAACACTATACCTAAACAGGCACTGTACACCTAACTAGACTGATAAAATAGTTTCTTCATAGAAATATTTCTATTGTATGCTTTCTCTGGTCTTTAGAGAATTAGTTATACATAACTGGACTATATTAACATCTTAGTAGGTGCAAGAATCTGTATCAAACTTTGCAAGATGATAGAAAAATTAAAGAAAAAGTCCAGTTTGTTTGAACTCCCAACTCTAAAAAGAATATAAATATATGTTTTGGAACACTATTTCATGAAAAGAAATATTTCTTGAAACATAATATTTTTTGACTTATCATCAAAAACTGTGTTGTTTTAGAAATTTATTAAAATTGAAAAACTATTATTTTAGAAAAATGCTTTCATTCACTTTTATTCCTGATCTTCCATTTTTATAGTAGTATTATGTTATCTATGTATTATGTATGTTAGCATTTGTAATCTAGTATGTTCATTCAAATGTGGGAAATAATTCCTTCATTTATTTATTTTTTAAATTTCATTGTCTCTTCCTTTATAAAGCAATATCTCAAGATAAATTTATTTTTAGGAAACTGGTGCTTTAAGAATAGGTATCCATGTTGGCCCACTTACCCCAGGACAAGTATATTCTGGAGGTCAGATATTTAATATTGATTTTAGATTTATAAGGTTTTTTTTAGCACTACTTTCACAAATTCTTCTGAGGACCTATAGGCTTATACTGTAATGTGTATTTCTAAAAGGCATGTTGTAGAAAGAAAAAAATTGCATATTTAAATGATCATTACATACACTGTTACCAAATTATATTTCTATAACTAGTTTAAATCTCGTACTAAACTGGTAATGACATTATTTATGCCATGTGCTAATATAAAAGTTATAAAAATATATCCAGGGTGACTACAGAACCTGGAAATCAGGGAATTTTGCCAAAATTGCTGCAAAATAAGGGAAATTCCAGTTCTCGCTTTTCCCATAATTCCTTCGTAATATAATCACTCTGAATTCTAAAGTTCAAGATATCACTTTTACATGCATTAAAGAAGCCCCACCCCTCCTTCTTACTTTCATTCTTAATCTTATAGAGGATGATGTAATGATTTACACATATTTCCTATACAGGAGGATGTAATGAATCTTGTTAAATGTGTCCACCATCATGCATTTGTAAAATTTGGAGATGATGGACAGTGTGTTCAATAGCAAATTGCAGCTAGTCTTGTGTGATGCTTTGCATATGCAGTGATTCGGTCCTTGAAGTCTGTCAATGTAGCAACATTTCCATGATGCAAAAAATTTTTTAAATGTCCCCACAACCAGAAATCACATGGATTGAGCTCCGGCAAACGTGATGTATGATTAATAATGTACTGATTTGTGAAATGTTTGACACGGTGTCTAATCATCTGGAAAAGTCAGGGAAGTTTTTCTGACTGGAAATATTAGGGAAATTTTAAATTCATTGTTATAATAAATAACTTATTAAAATAATTTTCCTGAACTGTGCTTTTCATACTACATTGCCTACTGAAAAATTTGATAAAACTTGGACTTTTGACTAAACGTCTTACAAAACTTACCATTTTTCACCAAAACTAATATAATTTATATAAAATTATTATTAAGCCTACATATTTTCAGAAGAAAATGTTTGCCAAATATATAACTAAAACTTGAATTGAAAAAAAAGTGTTTTTAGCTAAATTATTTAATTCGTATGGGAATTTGATCATACCAATCAACTTTGACTTATAATCATACACATTTAAATAAAATAGAAGATGAAGCATCAGCTTTGCGATTATATAGTTAAACTCTTTTATAATGAACTCAAAAAGGGCCGAATAGAAATTTTGCTGTAAATATTTAATTTGTGCAAGTTTTTAGTGTAAGGAAATTCACTTTTTAATACAGCTTTCGAATTTGTTTTGAATTGAGTTATAAATGGCTTTGGGTTTGCGTTAATGGATTTCATGGCCTTGAAACTTCTTTTGATTGTGCAAATTTTAGTGCATTGTGTGTTTACTGTAATTAATAACTGGAAGTCAATTTAAATTTGGTCTGGAAACGTCAGGGAAGTTTGAAATAGAATTTGGGTAGACACCCTGTTATTGCATTCAGTAACAATGATCTGAAGTTTAATTTGTACAAATTGAATGCACTTGCACATGGACTTCCATTTATATATATATATATATATATATATGTATATACTAAAAACCACTAGTATTTAATCTAAAGTACAGTGACACCCCTCATTAGCGGTCACTCGCGGGACAGAAAAAGGCCATAAAAGAGGGAGATCATTCTGAAGTAGCTGAAATATTACATTTCTATCATTTAAATAGTTCATTTTGAAATATGTATTTTCGAGCCCATAAGGTAAGTTTAAGATAGTGGATGTAAGCATTTGTTGGATAACTTATAACAAATTTACAACGAAGCTTTAAACATGAAAATTTACCTGCCATGGTAAACAAATTGATCAATAGCTGTTTGGTGGGTTTTACTCACCAGTCCTCCTTCGAAATGTATTTTTAATTATGAGATTAAATTCACCGTTTTTCCATCATTACGAGACAAGACCAGTGTGCTAGTTGAGTAAACGATAATAAATTTGAACTATGGTAGTTTTGTGTTAATTGTTTATTAGTTTTGCGCAACGCATCACTATATGATTTATTATCCAAATCTGTGTTAAGCATTAGTTACTTCAATCAGGACGAATCCGTGTCAATTGCCACTCTTTGTTCTCACCTTGTGTGGCACAGAATGACCCTTGTTGTCCTTGTGCCATAAAAATACAAACCACTCTTTTGTAATGAAAGGGAAAATTCTTCTTAGAACTTGTTCTCTCACCTATTTGCTGTTATTAAAACAGCCTTCTTCTGTGCCGCACCAGTGGCTAACTTTACCGAACTGTCTTGAACAATCAACAACAGCAACCTTAGCTCTTATCCTGTTTATCCTTAGTATCTGTTTTGAGAAACACCGTGATGGTCAAAGTTCAATTTTGTTTGTCTTTTGTCCATACAGGAGTTCTGTTCTAATGAAATGAATCATGAAAGCATTGTTCTCATCCGTATCTGAGAGTGACTACTAAGCAGGGGTTTGAAATACATTGTAAATAAGTTTCTGCCAGGGAATTTTTAGATATTAATTATATTACTGATAGTAAAAACGGGATGACCGTATCTGAGGGGTGTCTGTTAAGAGGGGTTTCACTGTAATGTGCTATTTCAGAAATTGTGCATGTATATGTAAAATTTAGATATACCAAAAATTTTACGATTACTTTAGACTACATTATGAAGTCTAATTGAGTAAGTTTATAATTTTCAGTTTCATTTTCTTTTGGAATTTTCCAACTTCAACTAGTTGTCATTAATAACTGTGTAAAATCAAAGCAGTTAATTTATCCTATTGAGTTGTGTATAAATTCTTCTAAATTAATTAACGTAGGATTTCTTGTAGTGCAAACCATGTCTCATTTCTCAGTTTCTCATAGCGAGCGGTTTAAAATAATAATTATAAATAATTGCATCTATAGTTTGAAAAAATGGACTCCTTAAAATAGGTTTTTGGGGTCCTTAAGTACTCCTTAGCATGTTCACTGCCGGTCATGTGAGCTTGTATTAATAGTTAGTGCCTTGAATCACGCGCTAGCATGAGATAGGTTGTCAGTGTGTTAAAAGCTCGTTAAATTTTATTTTGAAAAATGAGTATGGACCCTAGATTGTACAAAGAGAGATTTTCACATCGTTGTATTCCTCACCATTCGCTGGTGTTGATAGAAGACTGCATGAAACTGGCTCCTTGACAACCTCAATGAAGGGATACTGAATGTTTGTGAAGTGTGTGGGCACTGGAAATAGAAGACTGTGTTTTGCATTCTGTTGCAGAATTTGTCCATAAATTCACGAGCGATAGCATCCCAATTTGGTACTAGTAAAACTTCTGTGTTAAGAGTTTTGCATGAGAAATATATCCTTATCAAGTGCAGAAGGTCCAACGTTTGAATGAAGCTGACAATCCATGCAGGCTGAGATTTATAAGGTGGGTTCTCCAGATGCACATCGTCAGTGCGCAATTTAACGCATTAGTGTTATTCACTGATGAGACATCGTTTACCCAGGAAGGTATTTTCAACATGCACAATAAGCATGTTTAAGCTCATAAAAATCCACATGTCACTAACCCTCATAAACAGCAGTGGGAATTTTCTGCCAATGTATAGACAGGTGTTATTGGTGATTCTATGGTAGGACCTTACCTCTTGCCAGATCGTCTGACCGGGCAAGCATACCGTATTTTTCTGGTTTGCTGTGTGGTGTTTCCCTCACCATGTGTAGGATCATGTGGTTCATGTATGATGGGGTCACATGCACACTTTGCCACTGAAGTGAAAATTTTTCTAAATGCGATTTAACCTGGGCGGTGGATTGAGTGTGATGGACCTGTTGCTTAGCTTCCACATTCTCCGAACCTTAATGCACTAGACTTTTTCTTCTGGGGCCACCTCAAAACATTAGTGTACAATGCACCAGTGGACTCCCTTGAAGATCTAATTGCGAGAATCATTGTTACTGCATACGATTAATGACACACCAGGGATCTAAGAGAGGGTGTGACAGTCTTTCATTCGATGGTGCCAGCTGTGCAACAACACCCTCAAACACCACTTTGAGCAGCTACTTTGACTCATAAATTGCTAAATTATTTTCATTTATCTGTTAAACTATTATTGACCTGTGAAAGTTAGTGTATTATTTTTTCTGACTAAATAATAGATGTGAAAATTATGAAAATTGTCTTGACATGTACATACTTATCACCCCTCTGATTTTGGCAGTAGAGTTCAGGACCATCCGTATTACAGTAATCACCAAAAACATAAATTTTTGCTCCTGGACGATATTTGTCCTACATACGGAGGAAGTACCATGTAGGGGAGATACAAAATGGGCACCTCCAAGATAGCTGCTTTTAAGATGTCGGCCATGTTGATGACCTATCTTAACAAGTTGTCCCCTTCACGTGTATCATGCATATGGGCATACATTTACCAACCAGTTTTTTATTCCATCAAGTTTTTTTGCTTTGTAATTTTAATCGTTTATTTGTATCAACACAGGTCGTTTGTACATTAAATTTCATTCAATTCGGACGAGTCCTTCATGGTGTTGCAATTTTTACAAACATGAGTATAGTTAAACTCTGTTAAAGTGAATTCAAAAAGGGCTAATTAAAATGCTGTAAATATTTAAGTAATGTCAGTTTTTAGCATAAAGAAATGACTTTTTTTTATACTGTTTTTGTATTTGTAAATTCACTGTAATTGAGTTACAAATGTTTTTGGGGTTTATGTTAGTGGACTTTGTGGTCTTTAAACTTGTTTTGATTACTCAAATTTAATGCATTATGTGTTGTTTCCTGTAATTGGTGACTGGAAATCGATTAAGGTTTGGTGTAGGAAGTTTGAAACAGAATGTGAGTAGACACCCTGAGTTCAGGTCTGCCTTGTCGACCAATTTTCATGTCAATCCACTGAATGATTTAAGCTGCAGGATGTTTAAGATGCATGGATATATATATATATATGTGTGTGTGTGTGCATACACTCACTTCTAAAAGTTAATCACCAGAGGAAAATGTGAATTTCCAGAAGCCAATATAAATTGGAGAGGCTGCAATTTGCTGCAGAGGTAGATGGAAGCATGCAAATATGTTAGGTAACAGCCAATCACGGTTTCGTGTCGAGAAATATGCAAAAAAGGCAGTCGTATAAGAAGCCAGTATTGTGAAGGGTTACAGGAGTTGCACGTAAGTGCTGATAAAAGGTGTTTAGAACTTTCGTACGATTTGTTTTCAAGACAGACGTGTTTCTATGGCTTCCAGAAGATGAATGGAAGATTCTGAGAGCTGTCGTGCTGTCGGAGGCATTGAAGCAGGACAATCAATCACAGATGTTGCTGTTTTCTTCGGCGTTCATCATTTCATCCTGTCACGATTATGGAAACAATTCCGAACCAGCCAAGCAGTTGTCTGACGACCTGTGGCCGGTCGCCCAAGGGTTATAACCCCTGAGGAAGATCGATATATTTCTGTTGTAACCAAGCGGAATCAAAAAGTGACCTCCATACATCTGTAGTTGCAGCGGCCATTAGTAAGGCATTATCTTCCACTACTGTGCACCGAAAGTTACACATGAATGGACTGTATGCCAGATACTACAAGTGTGTGTTCCTCTCTATCCGTCCAACCCAGAGGGGCACGATTAAAAGTGGTGTCGCCAACATGCCAATTGGACTGCGATTAGGTTCAACGGTATGTTCACGGATAAGTCAAGATTTGTCCTGCAACCCGATGACAAGCGTGTAAGGGTGTGGAGAGAAAAAGGTTCACGCAATCAGCCCCAGAACATCACCGAACATCACGCATTCCGAGGTGGAAGCATCATGGTCTGGGCAGGGATTTCGTTGGGGTTTCACACCGACCTCCACATCTACAGACGGGGTTCTGTGACGGCTGTACGGTATCGGGTTGAAGTCCTAGACCCCACTGTGAGATTGTAAACTGCAACAATTAGTTCTGCTTTCATTTTCATGGACGATAATGCGCATCCCCATAGAGCTGCCATCGTCGACAACCACCTGGAGAGTGAGGCGACTGCGCATATTGAGTGACTGGCATACTCGCCTGACCTTAATCCCATTGAAAATCTGTGAAATGCTCTCAGCCGTGCTGTGCGTACACGTTTCCCACCCCCAGCCACTCTCACAGCTTTGGAAACTGCTCTATAGGAGGAATGGCGATTACTTGATTCTGCGGTGGTTGATGATCACCTCATCAAAAGCATGGTCACACTCTGTAAACTTCGTATGCAGATGAGGGGTGCTCGAATACCCTATTAATGTTGGTTTTTGTTGTTTGTTTTGACTGTAAACCTTATTTTGTTAATGACTCCAATATGACATCTTATAATTTATGAAAATTCAATATTGTTTTCATCTCTATGTGTAATTTTTTGTTTTGTTTAATGCATAAGCATTTATGCCACTTTCCTGCCGCATTTCTTGTCAATCAAAGCAGTACTTGTCCATTTTTTTTTTGCATTTTACCGCTCCATGCTTAACTTTTGGAAGTGTGTTCGGTAAGTAATTTCATCAAGTCTACAAGTATGGGGGAAAAAAACCACTTATTTACATAATAATAGGAGTAATAATACCTGTACGTTAGCAAGCACTCGCTCGGTAGTTGACATACATCACCATCGATCCCAGCAGATGGTTAGAAGGTGCTGCAAATAGTAGCTTCACAATAAAATGTATGGCATTACTTTCCAGACAGACCTTGTATGTGTGTGTATATACACACGGACACACATGGTTTCATTTATGTATTCCTTAGATTCAGACTCAATTTTAACATTCCTTTCATAGTGTTGTATTTGTCTCTTCCAAGCTGTGTATGTTCTGAAACCGTCAATAATATACTGTTTCACATTGTGTTATTCATTTACACATTGGAATGTGAATTGGAAATTTTTACTTAAGCATGTATGATTATTTATCAAACCAATTACGTAGTCAGTGACAGGTTTATCTGAAAGTATTCAATTCCTTAACATCGTATTTTATTTACTTTGGATATTCTTTTAACATATTATTACTCTTCTCAGGGTTAACACAATTATCAAATAATGGTCAACACACAAAGCCACCGGGGCAAATTTTTGGTGATTTTACATGGGGGATTTATTAAAGCTTAATTTTGACACCTACATTTGAGCTCAAATAGAGATCAATGTGTGTTAAAATTATTAAGCTGGATATTCTTTGTGCCAACAACAGGCATGTGCCAACAGGGGAGGCAGGGATTTTTCACCCCACAGGCGTAATATAATGTCATTCCCCCTCACTTTTGAGAAACACTCTTAAAATTTTAACTTCAAAAGTAACATTACACATCACTACTAATGTAGCGGATCTGAAACAACTTTGGATTATGATTTCATTTCCCATCAATAGATGTCGGTACCATGCCGTCAATAATATTGCTTTGACAGAGATCCTTGGCGTATCCATTGTTTAAAAAATCGTTGTCTCTTTACCTGTATATTTTTTTTCAGTCTTTGTGAAACCATCGATCTTAAAGCGTAATGCTCCGTGAAATAAGTAAAATTGTAAATCTTTCAAATGATTGTTTTGTGATTAATTTTATTTGAACTATTTAATAAATTAATATCTAGTCAGGCATGTGCCAACAAGGAGGCAGGATTTTTTTTGCCCCCAATCTCAGGAAAGGAGTTACGAAAGACATAATTCTCCCTCTCACTATTGAGGATTATCTATTAAAATTTTAACTTAAAAAACATCATTAAACATTGCCACTAATGTAGCAAAGCTGAAAGAAACTTAGATTTTAATTTCATTTTCTGTCAATAGATGTCAGCACCATATCGTCAATAATACTTTGACAGAGCCCCCTAGCATATCTGTTGTTAAAAAAAAAATTTAACCTCTCTTTATCTGTACAACTTGCATTCTTTGTGAAACTATCGATCTTAAAGTGTAATTCTCTACGAAATCAGTAAAATTGTAAATCATTCAAATAGTTGTTATTTTGTAATCCATTTATTTTAATTATTTAATTAACTAATTAACGTCTAATTAACAATTGCTTTATCTAATTAATATTTTATAATTGTTTGAAATTTATGGCAATAGATAGCACCACCAGTTTGTCCCCGTTAAACATCTCCCCCCCCCCCCTGCCCACCACTCTTCAAAACGTTGGCATGTCCCTGGGTTTTTGTTAAGAGATTATGTAAGTTTATCATACTGAACATAGTTTAAGATGTTGATTTTCCGAAACTAGTTTCACATTGCTCTCTATAAAAATAGTCTTTTTAATATTAAAATGTTCACTTCTGTTTTTTAAAAAAATTTAAATAAAATTAACTTCTATGCTTTCATAAAACATATAAACAAAAAGATATAAAGTTATCAAGTACCCAATTTTTTTTATAGGTAGCTCAGATGTATTTACGTCTCTCATTAGTGCTAAAGGTAAAGATGTATTGTATGTTGGTGACCATATTTATGGTGATATTTTAAAATCCAAAAAAACCCGTGGATGGAGAACTTTTTTAGTAGTTCCTGAATTACTGAGGGAAGTCCATGTTTGGACCAGCAAATGGCAACTATTCAATAAATTGCAGGAGTTAGATGTTCAGTTGGGAGAAACATACAAGTAAGTTTTTATAGTTCTTTCTTGCTGTATTTATATTCCTTCAATTTGCTTTTTATCTTTCATTATTAAAATGTATTTTTTCATTTAAAATGTTTTTAGGGAAATGGATAGCAGTTGCAAAGACGCACCAGATATTAGTACACTTCGACAATCAATTCGAGTAAGTTTTGGAATTGTTTATTTGTGCATACATGACCTTTAATACAGTGTGTCTACGGATCTGGAAAACTTGGAAAAGTTGGAGAAGTTTTTTCTGTCTGGAAAAGTCAAGGAAATTTGAAATTCATTGTTATAATAAATAACTTATTAAAATAATTTTCCTGAACTGTGCTTTTCATACCACATTACCTACTGAAATATTTTAAAACCTGTACTTTTAACCTAACTTCTTAAAATTACCATTTTGCACTAAAACTGATTTATATGAAATTATTAGGCCTATATATATTTCAGAAGAAAGCGTTTGCCAAATATATAATCAAACCTTGGAAAAAAAGTGTTTTTAACTAAATTATCTAATCTGTAAGGGATTTTGATCATACTAATCACCTTTGGCTTATAATTATACGCATTTTAAATGAAATAGAAGATGAAGTTTCAGCTTTGCGATTATATAGTTAAACTCTTTTATAATAAAGTCAAAAGGGGCTGAATGGAAATATTGCTGTAAATATTTAATTACAAGTTTTTTGTCTAAATAAATACACTTTTTAATATAGCTTTTGAATTTGTAAATTCACTGTAATTGAGTTATAAATGGCTTTGGGGTTTGCATTAATCAATTTAATGGCGTTGAAACTTCTTTGATTGCACAAATTTTAGTGCATTGTGTGTTGTTTACAGTACTTAGTGACTGGAAATCGGTTAAGAATTAGTCTGGAAAAGTCGGAGAAATTTGAAGTAGAATTTGGGTAGACACCCTGATTAACAATAGAGATACTTCCTTAGACTTCCAAATGAATTGGTGCAATGTAAATAAAATGCAGTCGTTATTGCCAAACATCCCTTCTATATTAATTAGGGTAATTTATTAAATGAGCAGTATACTACAGTGCTGGTAAAAAGTTTAAGGACACAAAAGATCACGAAATATGTCTAATGAATTATATGCAAATTAGTAAATAAAGTAGCATATACAAAAAGAACTCAGTGTAATTTTAATACTGCATAACAAAAAAGACAGCGAACATATTGTTGTTTACATAAATTGCAGTTAATATGATCTGGCAAAAGGTATAAGGACAACCAGGATTTTGGCCAAAAACAAATTAAAAAGTTAGAAAATTGACCCAATTCTCGATGGTTTAAATAATTTGTGAAGTCATGGAACCACAAAGTTAATTTGACATACTGTTTGGGATTTTCCAATGGACAAGTTTGATGGCTCTAATTAACTCATCATGCCTATCACACTTGTTACCTTTTGGCGTAACTTTCGAGATAAAACCTAAAAGTTTATCTGTAGCCATATATATTCACTCACCATTCTTGGGATACGACCTCGATGACTCATGATCCTATTGTTTAGTTCTCCTGCTTTTGACGTCTCTTCATCTATACAAGAAATAATATTTATTCCCTTCTGATCCTTTAAATTAGATTTAATGAGTCCAAGAAACTGTATACAAAAGTTTTGTTTAAGAACATGTCAAACGGAAAAACATTCTCAATGAACGAATTGACCAAACTAAATTTTCCCCGAGCTCAAAAGAAGTTAAAAAAAGGAAAAACTATTTTTTTTACAGCTCGCAAGCACGTATTTTATGATAATTTGAGCTTGAGAATTGTAAAATAAAAGCGTTACATTATTTTCTCGACATACTCCCTCCTTTAAATTTTTGGCAGACTGAAACCCAAAATAGAGAAAAGTCATAAATGTCTTAAACGAAGAAGAGCATGTACTGGTATTGGAGAAACATACATTTCAGTCCATCAGGAATAAGTAAAATTGGGCATCTTGGAAAACTGGAACTACAACCACTAGAAGATCAATCGGAATGCTCTTTACAAGGACATCTCTTTAGATATCCTTGAGATCATCATATGTCCTCATCTATAGGGTGGGTCACTTCAAGCGGATACAGTCTCTGAACAGGTCGAAGTATGTTTCCAAATAGAGTTTTTATTTTCACAAGACGTATAATACCATCTTTTCCAGGAAATAATTGAATCACTTTTCCTAGTTCACTCTCTTCGTGTTGAATTCGATTAACACTACATCTCCCCAGAGAAAAGTAATGGTAATTCAGTGACATTTTTGCCATAATTTTTCAGCTGTCCAAGATATATTGAGCGGAATCGTCTTCGTAAGTCTTGGCTAATTTTCATTCGATATAAAATTCACTTTTTCAAGTTGGTAGCATCAGTGTGATCCAAAGCAGAACTCCACTTTCTTTAATGTCTCTGAAAAACATTGCAAGTGTCAGAGACTCTAATTCAAGGTCCTCAGATATATAAAGGTCAGTCTTCTTGAACTGATGATGTCTTCGCAATCACAAAGAATTGTAGCAATTTCTTCATGTTTTAATGAAGCTCTGCCTAAGACTTTTCTTAAAAGGTTCTTCATCAAACCTACCATTCGTTCCCAAAATCCACCCCACCAAGGTGAACCTGGAGGAATAAATTTCCAAACTCATTCTTTTCATGGAAGTAACCTCAACAATTCTGCTCCAATCAATTTTCATGAGTCAAGATTTACCCCAACGAAATCTGCACCATTATCCATTTAAATGATCGAAGGTCTTCCTTGGCGAGAAATAAAACATCGTAATGCTAGCATAAGTTTTTTGGTAGACAAAGAGGAGACAATCTCTAAATGAACAGCGCAATAAACAGCACAGGTGAATAAGACAACACACGATTTTGTCTCATCCTTCAAAACCAAAAGACCAGCTAGGTCTACTCCGCACACTTCAAGAGCTGAAGCATCACTTATTCTATCCTCAGCTAAGGCGGCTGTCTGAACTTCAGGATGTTTGGAATCGAATCATTTGCAGAGTGCACCTTTGCGTAGGACCTTGCGAATTGACTTTCGACTTTTCAAGATCCAGAAATCTTCTCTGAGTATCAACATCAAAGTTTGGACTCTGCAGTGTGATAATAATTTATGCTTATGCATAATCAGGCTCATGACAACAGCATGATCAGAAGGGAGAACAATTGGACATTTAAAATTTTCAAAATCTTGTCTCATTAAGAGTCGAGTCTTTATCCGAATAATCCCTGAGGGGTCAGTGAACGGATGTAAATGTTGAATATGCTCATCCATAGTTGACTGGAAGACATTTCTTTGTTACCATCTTCCAAATAAGTGTTTTTGCGTCCTTCAGTTCTTTCGCGCCTAAGTTTCCATTAGCACGAGTGGATTCATGGAGTCTACAGTTTTTATTAAACCGTCGTATCCAAGCTATAATTCTAATGACTTTTTCAAAAGAAGAAATCTGGGTAAAATATGAGAATTCTTCCTTAGAAGTAATCAGCAAGGATATAATAGACTTCCTCTTTTCGCAATTCACAATTTTTCCATCAGGAGCGATTTCAGTGGATGACCAAAATCATTTCCCTTGTTGTAACTACTGTGGCCCTTCATGCCATTTTTTAGCTATTAGGGTTTCCACTGAACAACCCCCTCGATGGTATATCTGAAAAATTCAATGCTCCCTGAACATGATTGCATTCACTTGGATTGCTATACTTTCTGATTTCTTGTATTCTGTTCATTACAAACGCGTCCCACTACTCATCATTCTTTATCCAGTGCAATATATTCATTGAGTCTGTCTAATAAAATACATCAATGTTTTCCAGTTTCAGGTCCTCCTTTATAGTTTTCATGTCGAACTCCAATTATGCATTCTAACAGCTCTAATCTGGATATCGTTACCAGTTTTAAGGAAGCGATTTAAGCATGTGCCTGTACCAATTGACAAGACACCCCTGTAGTGTCTTCACTTCTAACATAAATGCAAATAGCATAAGCATGTTTCGACGCATCACAAAGAACGTGAAAGGACAGCTTTGCTTCAGAATCTTGATTTCGTAATATCCTTCTAGGAATTTTCACGTCCTTAGCATAGATGACATCCTTTTTCCACTTCCATAATTTCTTAGCAAGCTCATAGGGTAGTTCTGAGTCCCATGAGTATTTGGTCTTCCAACATTCTTGAATCAAAATTTTTTAAATATCAGCGTTACCAGACTGAGGATTCCTAAGGGATCAAAAAGCTGAGTTACGCACGAAAGAATCATTCTTTTAGTTACTGGAACCCTTACTTTATAGATTTTTAAAACATCTTTCGGGTTGAAACATACTGTGTCTTCAAATATATTCTATTCTAGACCTAAAACGGGAACATTTTCTTCAAACCTCTCCACCTTTTCAATGTATGTGTCAGTGATATTCGTAGGCTTGTAAGTCGGACATTTATCTTCATTGTGCTTCCATCCTCTCAGCTCGAATTGAGCAGATGACATTATTTCTTTCGAGAATATAATAAAATCTTCCATCTAGTTTTTTGTATCCAGACTTATGAAGAAACAGTTCCGAACAGTTTTATTGACATTGGAAAGTAGAGCAGTGGAAGGGTTTTTCTTTACTGTTGCATAAGGGCCATCCTGAATAAGTTGGTTCACCCCATCTAAATGTTGTTTCTTGTCAATTACGATGACTTTACCACCTTAATCAGCCCTAGTTATAATGAGGTCTATGTCTGTGAGTAAATTTTTCACTTCCCAAGCATCAGCAGAAGAAATATTAGGCAAAGGTTGGTTATTGTTCGAGGATAATGTTTCTGCAATGCAATGATGAAGAAATTCTTTTTGGCCAAAATGCAATCTGCTAAATTTAAATCTCTTTCGATAGGTGCTATGAAATTGGTATGATATTATTGGCTGGGCTATTGCAAAATTTGAGTTTAAGGGAAGTAAGTTGAGTTGATCTTCTGAAAGTGAATTGTCATAGGAATGAGCAAGAACCCACGTTGCTTAAAAGGTGTAAAACATTTTTCCATAGAGTACACAAGCAGTACAAATGCATGGATGACGACCGACATTTTCACAAAGTACATGAGGAAATGGGACACAGAGCTTGGAGCAGAAAAAAAATTGCATTTTTGCCCGACAACTGCACTTTCCATCCGTTGAAGTTAAACGACATAGCACTGTTTTATTTTCCGCCCAATACCACATCAATTATTCAACTATTGGATCAATGAATCATAAAAACTTTTAAAACCCATTATCGCAAGGATAGAAGAATGAGAATTGTTGAGGCAATAGACGATCCAATGAAGCCTACTGCTAGTGATATAGCAAAGTCAGTCAGTCTTCTTGACACCTTTCACATGATAATAAATGCATGGAAAAATGTTACTCCAATAACAGTTTTCAATTATTTAAAAAAAATCGGGAGTTGTAGTTGAAATAGCGAACAACATTCCGCAGGAGCAAGAAGACCTGCGCAATGATGAGCTTAAAGAAGAATTTTCAAACTGGGTCAATATCAATAAAAATGTACCGACATCAGCTGAACAAACGGAAGAAGACATTGTTTTATCAAACGAAACAATACAGAGTTTCACCAGGAGATTCCATAACAAACAGTTATTTCGACACTGGCGTAAGGTTTAAAAACACGACGTTGTGGTGGCAAATTTGTGTATGGAGGCATTTGAAAACAGTGCTTTAGATGGGTGAATTTACTGTGTCAAGGTGTGGAAGCAATACGTCGATGATACGTTTGTTATCCTACCAAGGTCTTCAGTTGCTGATTTTCATCTCTATTTGAACAGCTTGAAGCCTCATTTTCAATTTACGTTAGAGGAAGAAGATAGAGGTTCATTACCCTTTTTAGATGTTCGGATAAATAGAGATGTGGATGGGCGACTGTTGACTACGGTGTTTAGGAAACCAACACATACTGATAGGTATCTTGACTTTCGTTCTCATCACCCGGCATCACACAAAGCATCTGTCATTAGAGCCTTGCACCGACGAGCCTTTACACATTGTTGTAATGATGACCTTCGCAATGTTGAATTACGACGCAACAAAAGCGTGTTGAAAAAGAACGGTTACCCGACTAAATTTATCGCTCGTAACCAATGTGGTGTTAGTGGTGGAAACAGGAATGTAGAGGATGAGACTAGGAAGACATCAGTGGTTTTGCCATATGTGGCGGGTGTCTCAGAAAAGCTGTCTCGAATTCTCAGTTGTGTGAATGTTAAGACCTACTACAAACCTGTCTACACCCTGCGTGATCTATTACTTAAAGTTAAGGATCGCGTCCCTGAGGAGGAAAAATCTGGTGCTATTTACCAAATACCGTGTGGAGACTGTGACAAGGTGTATGTTGGACAGACGGGAAGATCGATACGTCTACGAGGGAAGGAGCATATGCGTGCGGTAGCTAGGGGAGACAATTCAAGCCAGTTGGCTGAACATGTCTTCAGGGAGGGTCACGAACCAGATTGGCATTCGATGAAAATATTACATCAGAATGTGACGAATCTGGGGAGTAGACTTTTTCTGGAATCATGGGAAACCTACGGTTTGAGGAGTCGTGCAATAAACATCGCAAAACCTCTACCAGAACCTTACAGGATTTTTGCAAAACCTCGAGTTGGGGGTGTTCATCTGACATCGTCGGGTGCGGGGGCTTTCCCGGCGAGGGTTTCCCCAGCTGGAACTGCTCCGCACCAAATGGCGTCAGATGGGGATTCCCAACATGCGGGTATATAAGCTTAGGACTTTCACGAACTCTTCATTCTGCCTTCACTTGACAAAGGGAGCAGTTGGCTCCCGAAACGTCGTGTTTTTAAACCTTACGCCAGTGTCAAAATAACTGTTTGTTATTGTTTTATCAATTCAAAAATCCAAAGAAACAACTGCAGAAGCAGCTGAGGAAGAAGTAGAAAACAATGAACTTGCCATCACCAACGTCTAGGGAATCGTGTCAGGCTCTTCAAATTCTTAGAAGGATATTAGAACAATGAGGAGCATCTTGGGATGACTATAATTCATTTTACTATGTTGAAAAGAGAGTATAAAAACTAATTAGTGCCACTACGAAGCAATCAACAATACAAATGTTTTTCCAATAAAGTACAGCAAGTACATAAACTGTTTCTTCTGTAATATATAGTGTATTTATTGCTACAGTAGTATATATGTACTGTATATATATATACTGTAGTATTGCAAAAAAAAATTTAATTCTTTCTTTAAATTCTGAATTTTATGTATGTAAAAGTGAGAAAATTCAAAAGTTTTCATGTATGACTTTGTATGTTTCATGTATGTATTATTATGCTGAGTAAAAAAAAACGAAATTGTATCACCACCGCTTTTTCGAATCAGCCGCTTTATTGGATCTAACATCGATGGCATGAACATGATCCAATTAAACGGCGACCACTGTAGCTCCGAAGTTCTTTTTTCTATTCGTTAAATTGAAGTTCTATATTCTTTTTATTTTATTTCTGAAAGTCATAGCAGAAAACAATTTACTTTAATTTTTATAAATATTTTGCGAGTTGCAATTCAATTTGTGCACAAGACTCATTTATTTTTATTTTGAAAATTCTGTCACAAAGTATCGCTTGTATTCTGTTTACTCGTGTGAGGATAACATGAAACAGAATATACGTAAATATATTTAATGTTGTTTGGATACTTTTTGAGGAATTTATGGAAGAAATTAAAAGGCGCCAAATGGAGATAAAGTCTCTCTTCTGTCAAACCAAAATCATTTTTTATTAATTATTTTTAGCGTTAATCTGAGAAGATAGCCACTAATTTCATGTATTAGATTTCTTATGGTGTGTACTTATGACTGAATTAAATCCATTAGATTTGGCGTGTGAGCTCCGAGGTTGTTTCCTTGTTAGTAAATTTAGTTATATATAAATATATCATTCCTTGAGAAGGATTTAAGCTGTTCGTCCTTTTTCTGGTGACCTATAATGTGTATAAAGTACACACAAGAGTAGAATAATTGTATTTAAAGAAATTTTAATAGTTTATCTAATCGTTTTTTATTTGTTACAGGAATTTTCTCATGAACTTGACATGTCCTATGGTATCCTGGGCAGTACATTTAGAAGTGGTATGTGTAGGAAAAAAAATTCTCAGTTCCATATTGATGGTGAACAGTTTTGTAATCTGTTTATGAACATAATGTTTTGAATTTATAAAATATTTGAATGTTTATTGTATATGTAGTTTATGCAAAACATTTATGTTTTAGGTTCAAGGCAAACATTTTTTGCGAATCAAGTGTGTCACTATGCAGATTTGTATGCTTGCACATTTTTGAATTTGATGTATTACCCATTTAGTTACATGTTTCGAGCTCCTCCAATGTTGGTGAGTTGAAATGTTGAATTTAAGTAGAATAAAAAATGAACCTGCAGGAATTAAATACACTGTAGTTATAAATACATTAAACTCAATAAGTATTGCCAAGGTAATGGACCATCTTAACTAATCATTGCCCCTATATTTTTTTTACTAATTATAAGGAATATAGATAAACCTAGATTGTATTTTAATGATATCAGTCAACAAATGTTTAAATATTACAATTATAGTAAATTGTGTATGTGGACAATGTTAGATCTTATAGCTATGACGTTTCTGCTACTTACACCATCTACTAAACATTGTAATATAATAAATCTTAAAGCCATTATGTGTGTGTGCTGTTTTTATTTAAAATATATAAATTTTATGGACATCAGTTATATTAAAATATATAAATTTTATGGATATCAGTTAGATAAAATTAGTCATATTTTTATATTTTAAAATAAGTATAAATCTACATCATTTTATATATGTGAATTTTAACTTATTTTAAGATGCCTCATGAGTCTACAGTGGAGCATGATGAGGGGACTTTAGTAATGAATAATGAATTTGAAGAGCATGAAGAAGAAGGCAGTCAAGAGCCTGTAAGGAGGCGGTCAAGGCTTGAAAATAGTATTAGTTCTGTGCCACATTTGTATGCTGAAACTCCTGAAGGAGTCACTCATCACCATGATACTGATGACGATGAGGATACTGATAAATCTGGTGGTGATCATTAGAAACTATGCAATTGGACCATGTTGTGTATTGATAAAGTAGTTGGGGGGACTACATTTATTATATATATACATATATATATACAATTGGGGAAAGAAAATTGTCAGTATTTTAAATTATTTTTGCTTGGAGAGGTGAACTATTATGTTTGTACCTTATTTCAGAATTTCTTTAGATTTTAGCAACGTTCATGAGATTAACCCATTTGCTTCTTTTACTACTTTAACTAGTGTTATAAGCTTATTTTTTATTTTTTTGACTAAACCTTCTACCAATTGACAAATTTTATTGGTTAAATTTTAATATTAGGGCCTTTTTTATGTTTTCTTAAATTCACAGTTGTGAAGACTGTGTTCTGAACCCTTAGAAATACTGTAATGGTATATTGTGTAAGTTGAAATAATTTGATAACCAAAATACAATATCTAAAATGGTATATAAATTTTAACTGACAAATTTCATATTATAGAAATTTTACTTACACTAGATGTAACTTTTTTTAAAAAGAAAACCATCTTCACCAAAAAATCAAATTTAATCTTTAAACAAGTAGTTCTCAACCTAAGAAGCATGGTTCCCTGGGTTGTGGATAGATAGATGCTTGGGAAAAATATTTAATAAACGTTTTGAAACAGTTGGAAATTCTAATAAGGATATATATATATATCAACAATCAAATAAATTCAACAGAACATTACAAACCGTGAAACAATACAAAAGTAACAAAAAACAAATGCAAAAAAAAAATTAAAATTATTGAAAATTACCTGAGGGGCAGAACTTCCTCAGGGGAGAGTCCATCCTAGGGGTCAATAAATAAATAGGAGTGTTTCTGTTAGTAATGCCTACATTTGCTAAAAGGGCATTCTCCCAACACTCCTGATGTTATTAAAACAGCTAAATATAAGAATTTTAAAGGAAATGGAAGAAAAATTAATACCTAATACTGTAAATAGACCTTTGAGTAAGATGAACAAGGAAAAATAATGTGAATATCAAATTTCTTCGTGTTATGGGCCTGCTCATGCCTAATAAATATTGGCCTTAAAAAATTGAAAAGAATAAAACTATTTTTAACCTATTGTAAAATAGAAAAATAAATGTACGTACATTAGAGATAAAAACACCTAAACCTCCACGAAACTACAAATAAAAGTATGACCCACCCACCAAAATAAAATGAAATAAAGTATTGCCATACCCAAAAATTCCTTCAGTTCTATATACAGTGCCAACCCATATAATAAAATGAACTAAAAAAAAAAACACACAATCTGTATATAACTTATCCAAACAAATTTTAATTCTGTTAAATCCGTTTAAAATTTGACATATAAAATTAATTGGTACCTGATTTTGAATAAGTATATTTTCTAAACATTTAATAGCCCTATAAAAATGGTCGTCTTTCTCACATATTCTATCAATTCTATTTAATTGTGTTATAACAATATTTCATTGGACACCCATACAAATATGTGATAAAATTAGAAATATCCTGAAAATTAATATAAACATTCAAAAAATTAGTATCCATCAGTGTATCTTCAATTTTAAGATATTCAGGATAAATAAATCCATAAATATTCGAAAATTCTGTACAATTAAAAACAATGTCATCTACGTATCTAAAATCCTTAATTTCAAACAATTTTTTTCCTTTTTCATAGTAATGTAAAAATATATTTGCTAATGAACTTGAAAAACAACAACCCGCTGGAATGCCTTTTATTTGTGAATAAAATTTTAAACCGGTAAAGAGCAAATTATCAAAAACACAATAGTCAAATAATTAATTCTAAATGTTTTCATCAATGCCTTTAATACATCATGTTAAAAAATATGGGTCTCACCTTGCTTGGCGCAGAATCACCATTGTTGTCCTTGCGCCATAAAAATACAACCAGCCAACCAAAAAATATGGGTTATTTTTCAAGTTCATTAGAAAACATATTTTTGTATTACTATGAAAAAGAAAAAAAAATCCTTGAAATTAAGGCATTTAGATATATAGACGACATTATTGTTTTTAATTGTACAGAATTTTTGAATATTTATGAATTTATTTATCCTGAGTGTCTTAAAATTAAAGAAATAGGTACACTGATACAATTTTTTGGATATTTATTTTAATTTCAAGGATACTGCTAACGTTGTTACAGATTTATTCGATAGAAGAAATGAATTTAATTTTGAAGTTGCAACACTTTTGAATTTTTTATCAAATATGGGTATGGGTGTCCAAAGGAATAGACAATTAAATAGAATTGATAGAATTTGTGAGAAAGGTGATCATTTTTTATAGGGCTATTAAATTTTTAGAAAATATACTTATTCAAAATCATATTCCAATTTTATATGTGGCGTTTTGAAAAGATTTAAAAGAATTAAAATTTGTTTGGATAAGTTATAGACAGATTGTATGCTTTTCTTTGAATACATTTTATCATATGGGTTGGCAATGGATATAGAATTGAAGTTTTGGGGTGTGGCAATACTTTATTTCATTTTGTTTTGGTGGGTGGTTCATCCATTTTATTTGTAGTTTTGTGAAGGTTTAGGTGTTTCTATCTCTAACGTAAATACATGTATTTTTCTATTTTATTCTTTTCAATTTTTTATAAGGGCGATATTTATTAGGCATGAATAGGTCCATGCCAAGAAGAAATTTGATATTCAAATTATTTTTTCTGACTCATCTTACTCAAAGGTCTATTTATAGTATTTGGTATTAATTTTTCTTTCATTGCTTTTAAAATTCTTATATTCAGCTGTTTTAATAATATCAGGAATGTTGAGAGAACTTGTGCCATTTTAGCAAATGCAGATGTTAATAACAGAAACGCTTCTATTTATCTATTGTCCCTGCGACGGATTCTCCCTGACGAAGTTCTGCCCGCTCAGGTGATTTTCAATAATTTATTCATTTTTTCATATTTGTTTTTTGTTATTTTTGTATATTATTGTTTGGTGGTTTGTAATGTTATTCTGTTGGATTTCTTTGATGCTTGATTTTTATATATATATATATGTGTATTATTGTTTTTTAACATACTAAATAATATATATAATTTTTTCTTTTTTAAAAATTTACTATATATATATTAGAGACAGGCTCTATTTCGTAACAGTTTTCTGGCTCGGGCAGGCCCAAGATTATTAAACGGATATAACTGAAGCTAAAAATGGACTTTTTTTAAATATTGAAATTCTCCTAGGAATACAGCTATGTGATTCGTTTTTGAAGAGTGTATAAATATACGTATGTGAAAATTGGAAGGAAATTAAACAGTGTAGTTTAGCAAAGTGTTTAAAATTTAAATAGTATGTCACAGGGTTAAAATTTTCAAAGCTTCAGACTTAAATTCACACAAAAGTATTTTGGGCTCAGGTGGGCTCAAATTGCAAGTTTTCATGCTCGGGCTTTGAAAAATTAGTCTGAACTCATCTCTAATATATATATATTAGTATATATATATATATATGTGTGCGTATATATACACTCTGCTGGAGAAAAAGTATGTTCACCTGAAATTTGTCCTTCAAATATAAAGAACCAGTAATTACTGTAATATGTTCGACAGTATTGCTCACGATTTGGAAAATATTTTCAGTGACTTCTATAAACTTGCACAAAAAAAACATATTATTGATATGGACAGAAATATAAGTTCACACTTATTTTTATGAAAGGAAAATTTACAGAATGTTAATATTTTGTAGAACCTCCATGATTCTTTATTACTTTAAAAATATGATTTGGCATGGATTTAATTAAGTTTAAAAGTGTCTCACATGGATTGTGCTCCTTCTTTTGTAATTGCTAATTTAAGTTCATCAATCGTAGAAAATTGTCCCCCATCTTTACATATATTTCCCTCGCAATTATGCCTCATAAATTTTCTATAGGGATAATGTCTGGCAAATATGAAGGTCATATAATTACATCAAAATTCTGTTCTTTAAACAAAGTTTTGTACACACTGAACAATGGACCGAGGCATTGTCCTGCTGAAATTTATCATTTTTGCCATCTAAAATTGCAGCATAAACATGTAATTGATTTTTAAGTACTGTGATGTATCTTTGAGATCTAATTTATGTGTTTAAAAACACAATATCATTTTTTCCTTGAGGAAGAAAATCCGGCCCAAACCATGACTGAACCGCCTCCCATTTGTCAGGTCATCTGCATTTCATGTTCAAATAGCAAAGCATGCCAGCAGATATTATAATTATCCGGCCCATTCAAATTGATTTTTTTTTCCTTCCGAAAATATGACTGAATACCATTCATCGGTCCAACTCATCATCTCTCTGGCAAAGCTCAATCAATCATTTTTATATTTTGAAGTTAGTGGTGATTTTCGATGTAATTTTGTATACATATCCGGAAAATTCTGCAAAACTCTGGAAATTCTCCTCCTTGAACATGAGACATTTCAGCTGTCCATTAATTTTGCGGTGGATGATTTGTTCTTGTTACAAGCCCATTAATTCTGCGCTTGCTTTTTAATGGAAGATATGGTTTCCGACTTGCATGTTTTTCCACTGTTTCTACAATTCCTCTCTTAAGCACATTGGAAACGGTACACTAAAAGCATCCAATCGTCCCAGCAATTTTTCTTTGAGATATACCACTGCCATGTAATTTCCAAATTTGTCCAATTTCACGCTCATGAAGTAGCTTAGCTCTTTACGACTAACTCAAAATCTCAATTACGCACCTCTTTTTCTTCTCTTACTAGTAAATGATGTCACATCACCGGTAAAAACTTTTCATTAGAAAAAAAAATTATAAACTTATAATTTTGACCGAGTCATTTATATTATTTTTTTAAATAAATTTAGATGACATAATTATAAAAGCTTGTGGATGTTCAAAGTACTTCGCAACTCGCCATAAAACAAATCTTTGCATATCCCACGCATGTAAATACTTTATTATCCTGCTCATGACACAAAACTACTGAACTTATAATTTTGTCCGCAGTGTGTTATATGAGACATGTAGATATAATTTAAAAAAATTATAATAATTATTATCCATTGACGTAAATAGCTTACTTGTTATTTTTGGAAAAATTTAATTCAGTTCCACTTTTATATATATATAAAGGGTGTGTGTACATACAGCAAGGGTGGTTATAATTAGTCTTTTTGTTCAGAATTCTCTGTAGCCTGAACCAATAAGAGGAATGACAAATTTTGTACACATACTATTCAGAGATTCTGCAAAAAACTTTATTTCCAAGTTTTACCAATAGGGGAAAATGTGGTGCTCTAAAATGAGAAAAACATGGAAGAAGTATAAAAGTGAATAGGACATTTAAAATAAAAATTTTCACTTCTTAAGTCGACTCATTGCATGAACTGAAAAGAAACTTACATAAATTGTCATGTGGAAATGGTTTCACAACTCATTCACATTGTCGCAAATGTTTCTGATTTTGAAGTTGAGCTGCAATGTAATTGCCATTGTTTTGTACCAGAAATTACATTCGCTACATGTTATGCTCAATTACAGAATGCAAAGTCTCTGGAGAAATATTCCATACATGCTGCATTATGTTGTTCTTTAAAGCACCTAGGTTAGGACACTTCCTCGATAAACATTGGCTTTGAAGTAACCCCACAGAACAATTAAACATGCTCTGTATCAAATACAATTTCTGATCCAAAACAACGACAACCGTATTGATGCTCAACTTCAAAATCAGCAACGATGTGAATGAATAACGAATGGGACTTAAAACTATTTCCCATGATAGTTTATGGAAGTTTCTTTTAGTTTTTGCGAAAAGTCAATTTAGAAGATGAAAATTTCATTTCAGATTTGTCTTATTAATTTTTTGTACTTTTTACATGTTTCTCCAGTTTTGGGGCAGTACATTTCTCCTTTATCTGTAAATTTGGAATTTTTTTAATCGTTTTCCCCATCATGTCTGGGTCACCAGTTATAGGTGATTACTATCACCTAAATTGCACAAAAATTAAATGTGATTTGATTAACATAATAACAACTTGCATGAGGCAACAGATAGCTTATACACACATGCTTTTGCCATGAAGCTGGGAGAACCAGTGACTGATAACCAGTTTTTGCGATTCGATTGAGAGTCTGTTGCCAGTTCTCTTCACTAAAGTTCTTCTGTTTTTGATCTGGAGCACATCTCCCACGTCTTAAATAGTATAAAATTTGATGCCATTTCTCTTACTGGTTTGGGCTACAGAGAGCTCTAAGCAGGGAGACTTCAATTATAACCACCCTGTAAATAAGCATACACTTTTGTATGTATTTCATTAAAATGCCATTGCATTTTTTTTTTTGCAATTATATATATATAAAGGTTGTTCCGACCAGAGAGGTCACAGGTTTATCTAAAAAGGGGCATAAACTGGAAATGGTTAAGAACCACTTAGGACTATTGGCAAGATGAGCATTTTTTTTTTTCAAACTAAGTTGCATCAAGTTTTTATTACTGCTAAAATATCTAAAAGAGACTTATTTGTTCCTTCTAATCATTATAGGAACTGTGTTTTCCTTGAATTTTAAAATTTTTAATCATTGTATGATCTTCATATGTATTTTATTGGTCGTTAATTTGGTGAAAATATTTCAAGATTTACAAAAATTCTTGTTAAAGTAATTTTGTCATGTGGGTTTCAAAATTATACTAATTACTTTTTTAATATAAAATAGGTTAATAATCCAGACAAATGTAAAGTTACATAAAATGTGATTGATAATCATGCTTATTGTAAAATATGCATACTAAGTGTTCGTTATTTTGTGGAAGTTCAAAGTGCAATTTCTTAAAATCTGTGATTTTATAATGCTCAGATTCAGTATAATATGCCAAAAGTTTGTTCCTGTAGTGCTGACATAAGCTACAAGAAACTTCCAATGTACAGTGAAAAATTAGCAATGCATTTCTGTACTGTTTTTTTTTTTTTTTTTTTAATAATAAATATCTTTAAATTGACTTGAATAATAAATATCTTTAGATTAAATTCTCTACATTTTAAACATAAAATAAAAGTATTTCCTATGTATGAACTGCTTTAAGAAATTGTAAAAGACTGTCACTGCAATATACTTAGACATCCTTAAGCATGTTACTTTTTAATGTTTCCTTTCATAATAGGTTTGCACTCTAGGTATAAATTGTATTTTATGTTTCGGCTAATAACTACTCGATAGCTTGTAAAGTGTAATACTGAAACTTGTAGCTAATGAAATTTTTGTTAAATTACTAGATATGAAGATACAAGTAATGTTTCTTCAGCAAACCAGTGAAACTAAAGTACTAGTTAAAAACACATTTTCGTATTCAAGGTGATAGTTTATTTAGCCTGAAAATAGTACTCAAACTCAATATGGGATACTATGTGTGTTAATTTTTCAAATTATAAATGAAAAAGGCAGAATTATAGATTTACCCTCTCACCTTCGCAATTATAATATATTGCTGTTTGAAGGAAATCAATTCTGCATATGTTTCTACTTTTATTCTAGAAACATCATGTGGACCTTATTTTTAGAGCAAATCAAATCTGTGGGGTTATCAATGCTCCAATCTGTATTAGAATGTTTTAATTGAGATTACAGAATAAGCTTGTTTATTGCACAATTGTTTCAAGCATATTTTTTTCATTGAAAAATTTCTTTAAAATTTCAATATATTCCACTTTCATGTATGATATGGAAAACATGCAAAATACATTCATATTACATTGTTTAGGGAATTTTGACCATTAATAATGGCATGTTTTCAAAGGATTTTTCATTAAATTACTGTAACATGAATACACATATGGTGTCCATGTATGATTTATTAAATATTTGAAATTATTGGGCTCTGGCTTCTTATTTGCTTAATAAAAAGAAGTAAAGATAGCTAGAGCTTTATTTTTAAAATTTGGAAGTGGGAAAGTTATATGTAAATGGTAAATTTTATGTAAGTTACCTAATGAGTGGAATTACTTCTTAAAATTAAGGAAGTGAAAATACATAAAATATGAAAATTAACTTTTCATATTTTATGTACTTGTATTAAAAATCAATGTAAGTTGCATTTTAGTGTCAGGTAAATACATTCTATTCTAATTCAGATGAAAATGGTAAATATCATGGCCTAGATAGGTAACTATAATATACATTTATAATCATAAAGTGTCCTTGTGCAACAAAAAAACCCAACCAATTACATAATCATAAAAATGTGCTGCAACTTCATTCACTTGAATTTTGAATTCAATTACTAAAGTAAATATAGCTTGAATAAATGTGTAATCAAAATATTTAACTGCTTTTGCATTTAGTACACCCATATCTAATCTCTTTAGACCACCATAGTGACTGAAATTTTTTTAAATTCTGTTTTTTTATTCTTGAGTTGCATTATTAATATATGTAATAAATACCACAAAATTTGATAAATATCCCGATTCAATCTATTTCAGTACACCACCTTACTATTAAATTATATAGTTTCTAATAGCAGTCGTATAGTTTTCTCCATTCTTTCAGTCAGTAAACGTTGCTTTGCATAAGCTTTGTCATCTATTAAAAAAACAGTTAAAAATTAAAATTTTAGAAGTTTAGACATATTTTATGTCTTATTATGAATAAGCTATGTTTATAAGCTATTTTTTTTTTGTTTGTTTTTTGTACGAGAAGTTCATTTTTTTTATCTACCTTAAATTGCAAGTAATTTGAACTTCTATATCTTTTTATTTGAATAATACATTATTCAATAATTAGTTTTTAGTTTTTGATTACATTTAATGTGTATTTTCCATTTGTATGAACCATAGTGTATTGTAGAAGTTGGTGGGGGGGTTGTCTATAGTGCCTGTAGCACAAGTTTGATTTCAGTGGTACTGTAGAGTGCTTGCCATTTTTTTTACACATCATAATCCAGAGTTTGGTTCTCTAAGTAATGGAGGTTTAGATTTTTGGGAAAACCCTAGATCCTAGTACAGCATGACCTTAGCTGCCCTTGCAATATAAAGTGAAAAATAATTTTTATTGAAAATTGTTCAAATGTAATTTTATTTTCTTTGCTTAGATAATAGTTTACCATATTTTATACAAAATCAGTTAACGCTGTTGGCTGTTACTGTTGTGTAGTGCATTAAACCTTCTGACTGCTGGGCTTGTAGGGCAGAGTTCTTGCACACATGGAATTATCTATGAAAGCCATGAAAAAGTGAGATTTTTTGGTCAAACCTGGAAATATCAGGGTAAAGCTTCCTAACTATTTTAAATAATTGGATCTGTCGTGCATGTGAAATTATATTTCCCATATCCTCCGCAATTGATCAGGGATTTTTTTTCTTCAATGCTGCTTGGCTCTATGGTGTCATAGTAGTAACATATTGGGCTACCATGCAAGCTCTTCCTGGTTTGATTTTAGCAAGCACAAATGCTTGTAATTTTTTTTTCTATGGACCTGCAGTCCAAGAGTTTGATTCCCTAGGCCAAAGAAGTTTGGATTCCTCAGAAATCTGTAAGTTTGGGTACAGCATAATCATAGCTGTCCTTGTCATATAAAACCCAAACTAATATCGATTTGAAAAATACAATTTTTGTTGTCTGTCACCATGTATATTTGAAAATTAAAATGGGCTTGACTTTTTTTTAGAGAAATTATTTTTTTTTTAACCAGTAATCATAATATTAATGAAGTGGCAAAGGGTTAAACTTAATCTGCAATTCCCATCAATGTTTTGATTAAACGATGGTGAACCCCACAATAATAATCTGCTGGACAAAATAAAATTTAAAAGTGTACGACTTCATTGTTCATGGGGAGGGGGATCTGGTACACAAATAAATAGAGCAGAAAAAACTTGTGCAAAATAGCAAATTCTGTTATGTTTGCATTACCCATAGAAATCACAGGATAAATAGTCCCTGGAGGTAGAGTGGGGATAAGTACTGTCCTTCCTTAGAGATTATTGGTGTAACTTATGAAGGAAAACAGCAGATCGTGATTTGAGGATCACATAAGTCTTTTGTCCCATTTCAAATGGTCCTAGTAATCCTGAAATATGTAACTTGAAACACAAACACACACACACGAAAAAAAATCTGTAATGACTTTAAGTACAAATAAATCTTGCTTGCTTTGAAATGTGGTTTCCAAAACTTTTTGTTGTATTAGCCATAAAACTATAATATCTTTCAAATGCAGTGAATCGAATAAATTCTCATTAAAAAAAGTGGTTTTACATTCTATTACAAAACAAAACTGAGGCCCTGCGGTGGTGCTGTGGTAACACTTTTGCCTAGTTATCCTGGACTTGATTTCTGTGTCAAAAAGTGCACTTACCAGCTAACTGATCACCGTAGTTTGCGGGTTGGTTCCCTAGGCCTTAAGAGGTTTAAATTCCTCTGAAAACTAGGACCCAGTGCAGTGTGACACTCGTATCTTTGTGCCATAAAATTTATAAACAAAAGTATTTTCTAATGTTCCATAATCTTCTTTTTAGTCGAGTATTCACTTAGTAGTTTACTATTTAAAATGCTGCTGGCATAGTTAAATGCATTCATATAATCATAGTTGAAGAAAATATTTAAAAAAATATATAAACTATTATTGTTAGACAACTAATATCATTAATTTGTGTAGTGCAGAAAGTTTGTCACTGATATGTTTGTCTTCAATATAAGCAAGTAAATAATTTATATGCTTATATTTTCTTTAAAACTCTCCATAGGAAAATATTTTTAGCCTTCACACACACATGTATAATTCAAGCATTTGAGAGAGAAAAAATATGATATAGTAACATTTCTTCCCATTTTCATCGTGAATTGTTTTATCATTAATGCAATCTATCCCCTTTATCTTCTATGTAAACATTTTAATCCATTATATTTTTTAGTTATGTGCTGGGTAGTCTCAGTTCAATTTACCCTATTCAGAGCTTACTGTAACTTCACCCATGATGTCTATCCATTTAAAAAAGTTTGGAAATTTTTCGCAAACTGGAGAAATCATGGAAACAGGAAGTGTAAAAGCCTAAGTCTGGGAAATTTAAAATTCCCAGTGTTATAATAAGTAGCATATTGCAAATATTTTCCTAAACTTTACTCTTTGTATTACATTGCATACTGGAATTTTTGAAGAACATTTTTTGGTTGAACTTCCTCCAATAGGTATCTTTTTGCATAAAAAGCAATTTGTATAAAATCATTGAGCTCATATTTCTCATGAAAGACTGTTTTCCAAAGAACTAAAACTTGGAAAGGAGAAAAAACGTGTTTTTAACTAAATTATCTCATCTGTATGGCATTTGGATCACATACACACCTGTCTCCTTTCCCCTATATATAATCATGCAAATGTTTAAATGGAATGAAAGATGAAGCTCCTGTTGTGCAGTTGTATAGTTGAACCCATTTATAAGGAACTCAAATGGAGTCAAATGAAAATGTTAAATAATTAATGTGAGTTTTTAGTGTAGAAAGAATTTTTAAATATAATCATCATATTTGTGAATTCACTGCAATTAAATTACAAGCACCTTTGATTTATGTTAAGTAATTATTTGTCTTGAAACTTGATTGTGGAAAATTTAATGGATTACTGTATTGTTTACTGTAATTTGACTGGAAATCGATTAAGGTTTAGTCTGAAAAAGTCGGGGGAACTTTAAAATTGAATTTGGCTACACACCATGTTCAACAAGTAAGCGGAACCTCACTACAATTTGTACATATACTAATCAAGGAATGCGAAAAAATTCTTTGAAAATTTTATTTCCAAAATTTGCCTATAAGGGAAAATATGGCACCACAATGATAGGAATATACAGAAAACTGCCAAAAAATAAATGAAGGCAAACCTAAAATAAGTTTTCACTTTTTATTTTTGTTAGTTACAAAAACAAAACTGAGGCAGGATGTGATGTTTGACTATAAAGTCACTTCAAAGACTTTGTCTACAAGAGGGAAAAAAAGTGTTCTTTACTTAACTGTATTAAAGGATAGCATGGTGCGTGTGCAGAATATTTCTCCAGAAATTTGCATTTTGCAATCAAGCACATTATTTCACTTTGCCATTCACGTGTGTTTGTTGTTGCACAGCACCATGTTTTCCCCTATTAGTAGATTTTATAGCTGATTTTTCCCCCATGTAAAATCCTTCCCCCATACTTTGATTAGTATATATACAAAATTTGCTGCTATTCTGCCTGTTAGAGCTGCACAGAGATCTCTGAATGGGGTAACTTTATGATTGGCCTGTATGTAATATTTTATGAAACTTTTCTTTAATCATTCCAAAAAGAAATTTATGATATTGTGTTATTCCAAATGCTTTTGAAATAATGTATTAAAAGATTTTGTTTTCTATTTACTTCTAATATGGAGTTTTTTTGTAGCATTGTGGAAAATTGGCAATTTTATAAACTTATAATCTTTTATCCCAATGTTTAAAATATTTCACATCAGATAAATATATGGTCTGTATTAATTCCCATGTTTTAATTATCGATTAATTTTTACTTAATACACTGGAAGGATAATTTATGTACATTGGGTTAGTAATGGATGTCTAACCCTTGGTCTCAGAACAGCAGCAACATGTCAAGATATATACTCTAGATCAGTGGTTTCCAACCTTTTTCAAGCTGCGACTCACTTTTGTAGTAACCAAAAGATCTGCCCCCCCCTCCCCACAATTATTTATGACCCCAAAACACATTAAATAGAAAATTACATTAGTTATGTACAGTGGTCCCATTTTTATTACATTTATTACAGTTTTATTACATTATGTACAGTGGAGTCCATTTTCAAATTGCCCCCCTTAACATTCAAATTACCTCCTTGTGGGGCATGGGCCCCACATTGGGAAACATCGTTCTACATCATCTTGTAAATATGGGAGAGGGCTAGTGTTCTCCAGAAATACAAGAGGACCTATTGATGCCTATGTGAGTGTCCCCATAGAACATCGTTACACTGCTGCTACCACCTGTTACACACAAATTTGGAAAGTAAGGCCCATATCATTGTGTGGTCTCTCTCTCACATGCATTTTTCTGTTAGTATGTTGCCATTGGAATAAAGACATGTCAATCCAAGGTAATCTCTTCCAGTTCTCCATGAACCAATTGTGATATTATCTTGCCTACTATAATAGTATCTTCTGTGCCTTGCATTGAACGAATGTTCTGAATATGGACATCTGTCTTAGTAGCCCATTCATGCATCATGTGGTTTCTAAGCACAAGTTCATAGGTGCGCCCTCATTGAATACTGAGTTTATCTAATTGAATGTCCCCGTCCAGCTGATCATCACTACTTTCCTCAGGTTTCATTTGCTAGTTTATGGCCATGGTTTACTCGTTAATTTGCAGTTGTCCCGGTTTTCACGTAACCTTGACTCATTTCTGTCACAATCGAAGATATGAATTGCAAAAGCTTGGCAATGGCAGAAACTGAACAATTAGCATGTCATACACCATCTACCCAAATGTTTAATAATTATTAATTATAATGTTTAATAATTATTAATTATAATTAATCTGTTCAAATGCTTATCTTAACTATATCAACGACCAGTTTTTCTCTAACCTCTGGTTGGCTATAATAATTTTCGTTTTTCCATTGATGTAGGTAAGACATGGGATAATTTGTCCTTTCAGTGTATATGCAAAATTTTAAACCTTGCTGTAAGCTTATTAAATTTCTAAAATCTATTTTAGTAAAACATACATTCATATTTTGATTTTTTTTTTATTATTATGTTCATGCTGTTAGATCTTTATTCCAAGAAATCTATTTTATAGTTCATTTTACTTAATCTGTTATTAAACTATTTGTGTTATATGTGCATTAGATTGAAATATTTGGAATGTAATTTATGATGTAAAACGTCTTATGTATTATTGTTTAGCACATTTCATATTTTCTTTAGATGCTTCTATATATATATATATGAAGAGAAATTGTTTATATGTATGCATGTCACATAGCAATAAGATGAATTATGTACTATAGTGTGTAATATATGCAAAGTATTTCTGTGTGACTGAAGAATATTTCTTATATTTTTGAATACTCGTTAATTTTTTATAAAATATAGATACTTAGCTGGAAATACTATGTCTTTCTGTTAGCTTATTCACTTTATTTCTCTTGTATTAATTCACTTAGCTATTTCTTATTGCCTGTTTTTAGTGCAAAATGCAAAAATGTATTGTAATATAATTTATTTCTATAACATGTAAACTTAACATGTGCATTTAGTCAAAACATGAGAATATGTTTGTTCTTTGTGAATATTTTCTATATAATATTTCTGATTCTTCTTAATATGTATATGTATTTTGAATTACATATTATGCAGAGATAAATGAATTTTATGAAAATATCAATCTACTTTTATAATTGTTCTTAAATCTTAGTTAACTCAAACTTATATATCTGAAGAGAGTGAAATTTTTATCTCATTTTCTATTTGAATATTAAAAAATTATAGTTCTATACTTAACTTTATTTCTCAGTATGCCAAGTTTTTCTAAATTTGAATTGTGAAATAAATGAAATTTACTGATTGTTTAATAAAATATAGAAGACATTATATTGGTCCTATAAAAAAAATAAATTCAATATAAAGCAGTCACACAGCATGGCAAATATAATAGAAATACTGATAGAATATAATCACAATATTTTTTAGAGTGAGAAAAGACACAGTGTGTGTTTAAATGATTACAGCACTTCAGTCTTATCTCACCCACAAGACTGAAGTACTGTAATCAGTTAAACATGCACTGCCTTTCCTCTCTCCAAAAGACATTGTGATTATATTCTATCAGTATATCTATTATATTTGCCATGCTGTGTGTATGCTTTATATTGAATTTATTTTTTTGTAAGACCAATATAATGTCTTCTATATTTTATAAAAACCTACAAAATTTGCTGGTATCTAACTGGAAGGAGACCCACACGCTGAAAGTATGTGACGATGTGTGTAACCGGACGGGCCAGTAACCTAGTGTCCTACCCCGCCTTCAAGTGGTGCGGGCCGGGCTTTCTATCCAAGAGGCAAATTAATATTTGCTGCACGGATGGAAAGGCGGAAGGGGAGGGCTAATTCACCAACCCGTCTAGCCAGCGTGGTGAAATGATGGCTAATTCCTCCAATATGCTAATACACCAAAAACCATGGCCCCTAGTCTCCAGGTGCTGGAGTGCTCCTGATCAAGGCAGCGGTCAGCGTGGCATGAAAGCAGGGGGTGCTAAGAATCACTGGAATGGCCCAGGCTGCCGTTTGTTATTGACCTTGGCAACGTATAATGGACGATCCCTTGCTTCTGAAGCAAAACTTCAGGAATTGGAAGAAGAACTTGACAAGATCAAATGGGACATTGTAGGACTCAGTGAAGTTAGAAGAAAAGGTGAAGAGTTGGTGGAACTTAAAAGTGGACATTTGTTTTATTATAGAGGAACGGAAACTGGAAGAACAAGTGGTGTTGGCTTCTTAATCAACAAAAGAATTAAAGACTACCTTCTTGAAGTCGAAAGCACGTCAGATCGAGCAGCGAGGCTCGTTGTTCAACTAACCCAGCGATACCAACTTCAGATAGTACAGGCATATGCACCAACATCAAGCCATACCGACGAGGAGGTTGAGGAATTCTATGAAGAAATCAAACAGCTACATACCAAGGGGAAACAACACATCAAGCTCATCATGGGAGATTTTAATGCAAGAATTGGACAACAGGAACAAGGAGAGACATCGGTTGGTAAATACGGATACGGGGAAAGGAATGAACGTGGCGATCAACTCATAGAATTTGCCGAAGCTGAAAATCTTAGCATCATGAATTCATTTTTTAAGAAGAAACTACAAAGAAAATGGACATGGAAACACCCCAATGGAGGAACCAGCGAAATTGACTATATACTGGCAAACAAGAAATCAATTATTGAAGATTGCAGCGTACTGAACAGATTTAATACTGGAAGTGATCATCGAATGGTGAGATGTAAAATGCACTTAAATACTAAACTAGAAAGGCAGAAGCTCATTAGGAAACAAGTAAGTAAGAGGGTGGATTTAAAGAAATTAAAAGAAAATACCGAGGCATTCAAGTTGGAATTAAAAAATCGCTTTTCTGCACTGGAAGGACTTATTGAAGAAGTTGACATCTCAGAAGCAAATGAAAACATTGTTAAGACAATAGTTGAAACTGCTGGGGAAATTGGTGGTGTAACCTGTAAAAAGCACAATAGCAAATTATCTGAGAAGACGAAACAGCTCATGAAAAGGCGAAGAGATATGAAGGTGGACAATCAAAATACCAGTTCCAGGATTGAGTACATAGAACTTTGTAAAACTCTGCGCAAAAGCATGAAAGAAGACATAAGAAAATTCAACTGTGAGTTAGTAAGGAAGGCCATTGAAAATAACAAGAGCCTTAGGGTTGTTAAAGGAAGTTTATCTGTTGGGAAGAAACACATCATTGCATTAAAAGGAGAGGATGGCACCGTAACAAGAAATAGGGAAGAAATACTTAGAAGAGTTGAAGAATTCTACAAAAAACTATATGAAAGTAACAGTGGATTAAACGAAGACACTGAAATAGTCGAAGGAACAGCTCCTAAAATCTTAAAAGAAGAAGTTTCATTTGCAATAAAAAGTATGAAGAAAGGAAGAGCCCCTGGCGATGATGGTATTACATTAGATATCCTAAAAGAAGCTGGAGAATATGTAGAAGACATACTTGCAAAATTCTTTACCAAATGTCTTAACAGCGGTAACATACCAAACCAATGGGATTCTGCAACAGTAATTCTTTTGCATAAAAAAGGTGATAAAGAGGATTTGAAAAATTACCGACCAATTAGCTTGTTACCTGCTATTTATAAAATCTTCACAAAAGTGCTAACACATCGCCTGCAGAAAAAATTAGATGCAGCTCAACCAAGAGAACAAGCTGGATTTCGAAGTGGATTCAGTACAGTGGACCATATTCAAGTATTAAGAGAATTAATTGAAAGAACACATGAATATGAACTTCCATTGTGTGTTGCATTTATTGACTATGAGAAGGCCTTTGACTCTATTAAAACATCAGCAGTCATCAACTCTTTAAGATCAACAGACATTGAGGATGTGTACATTGACATGGTGAAACGTGTGTATAAAAATGCAAGTGCAAAATTTCGGTTACATAAAGATACCAAAACTATCAAACTTGGCAAAGGGGTGAGGCAGGGAGATACCATTTCTCCAAAACTTTTTACTTCAGCTTTACAGATGATTTTTCAGCAGATAAATTGGAATAACAAGGGAATAAAAATAAATGGTGAATATTTAAATCATTTGCGGTTTGCTGATGACATTGTTATTTTTTCAACGAACCCATTAGAACTCCAAGACATGGTACAGGAGCTCTCAACTAGAAGTAAAGAAGTTGGACTCAAGATGAACCTACAAAAAACTAAGATCATGTTCAATAATTTTGTAGAGGAAACAAAAATACAAGTTGACAACATTGAGCTAGAAATTGCTGATTCATATATTTACCTTGGCCAGCTGATTTCAATGGATGGCAACATTATGAAAGAACTCAACAGACGTATTAAACTTGGCTGGAGTGCATTTGGAAGAAACAGTTTTATCCTGAAGGGGAAATTGCCTTTGTGTCTAAAAAGAAAGGTCTTCAACCAGTGTGTATTGCCAGTCCTCTCTTATGGATCAGAGACATGGAGTCTAACAGTTGGAGCAATACGAAAGTTACAGACAACGCAAAGGAGCATGGAGAGGTGCATGCTTGGAATAACTAGGAGAGATCGAAAAAGAAACACTTGGGTGAGAGAGCAAACTAGAGTAGAGGACATCATTGTTAAAGTAAAAGGGCTGAAATGGCGATGGGCTGGGCATATTGCAAGAAGAACTGATCAACGATGGACAACAGAAATTCTGAACTGGATTCCAAGAGACCACCGAAGACCTAGAAAACGTCCTCAAACTAGATGGGTGGATGAAATAAGAAAAGAGGTTGGGGTGACGTGGAAACGAATGGCCCAGGATAGACTTGTGTGGAAAGCATTTGGAGAGACCTTCATCCAGCAGTGGATAGATAATGGTTGAATATGATGATGATGATGATGATATATATATATATATATATATATATATAGTGTGTGGTATGAATTCAAGAAAAGCATAATGCGTCCTTCTGACACCCAGCAAACCCTTTGTAGAAAATTCCTGGCTGCGGCTTTGCCCCTAGGCATATAGTTTGAGACACATGTTACAAATGAAACTTACTAAATAATTTAGATGTGTTATCAATGCCATATTATTATGTAAAAAATGAATTTTAAATAAAAAGGTGATATTATACTTTGTATATTTGTTTATGTTTAACGTTTAGAAATCTCGCCAAAGTTGGCGTAAAGTAGGGAGCACTCCGGAAACGAAGATGCTGCTCTCCGCGGATTGGGATTGCCCTCATTTGTTAAAACTTACTCCGACGAACGTAGTAGTCTGCCAACTCCGCTATTGCCAAAGTCGACGTTTGATGGAATATTCGGAGCCGTTTTCAAAATCGGATACATTCAACCCGTGATTGAGATACCGATGATCTTCGATTTCACGATCACTTTAATGTCAACATAAGCCTAACGTCGATTGTGAATTTTTTCATTGCTTTCTATGGATTGATTTTGATGCGAGCTGGGCAGTTGAGCTCTTGTATGAACTTCTGCTGTGGATTGTAATAACAATACGCTCTGTGTGAATTTGTGAATCGTATTTAACGATTTTTTTTTTCGCGATCTCGAGCATTGGAACTTGGACGGGATATTAGGTAAGTTTTTAATACATTTATTTTTAATTAATGCAAATCAAACTTGACAGTTTTTGCTAGTTTCTTTAAATAAATATTGCTTTTTCAGTAACATGTTTTTTTTTTCTACTAGCATTATTACTACTACTTATTATTCAGGATTCTCACGTGACCTGGAGAATCGGGAATTGTCCGGGAATTTGGAATTTTCCCTAAAATTCAGGGGAAAACTAAATTTTTTGGAAAACTTTTCCAATCTGTTCTGAACAGCTAAATTTCATGTGAGGCCATTTTCCCGGAAACTGAAATTCAATTCAAAGTTCTGTTGGCGATCTGTCAGGGAATTTTGTCCTAAATGTCAGGGAAAAATCTGGAAAAGTCGGGGAAAAAATCGGGAAAAGTCATGAAAAAATCTGGAAATATCAGGGATTTTTTCCTCCACGAAGAGTGGGAACCCTGATTATTGCTTTTCACCCGTCTGTTTCTCGTATAATTGCCGCGGACAGATAGGACCGGGCGAGTGACAAAAACCAGAGAAAAGTTGGCGCCAAAGTGATAACACGAAAGTCTTGGCGCCAAATTTTAAATGGGGGGAAAATCGGTTCGTCAAGTTCCTGTTAAACGAACACCATTTGTTCACCTTTATTGTTGTTTTCGGTCCCAAGACGGCTATCAAATGGGATTGAGTACCCTGGGAAATTTCAAAACTGTTTACGAGTTAGAAAATTAAAAAGTGTCAACAACGGCTGACACACTGGGCTATCTATCGTTTCCTGTTTTCTTCGAAAGGTACAGTTTTTCCCCACTGCTGAATAGCAGCATTAGCAAAGGATTGATAAAAATGTGATCAGGGGCGTCAAACGGGAAACCTTATCATTTATCCCCCCCCCTTTAATTTTGTAAATACAGTTGAAATCGGTTCTAACGGCCTCGCTGTAGTGATAACTTTGCTGTCAAGTCAAAATTCTAAAGCTCCCCCCCCCATTTCCGGATTGTTTGCGTATAATTATCAATTATAGTGTCAGAATTTCGGTATTACAGTGGATGTCATAATGGAGTTTGTACATTAAACAGTGGAATTGCACAAAGTAAAGGCAATTATGTTTTTTGACGTTAGGGTTCATAGTCTCTTATGTCAATGATGTCAGAATTAGTATTATCCGTCTGCCCCATTAAGCCCGGTGAATAAGAATCAGTGGCGTAGCAACGAAAAAATTACGGGTGGTTCAAGTGGCTTTAAAGAAAATTGTTATTAAATGTAATAAAATAATGCGTTTTGATATCCGATGGGGTGGGGTGGGTGGCTAGCTAAAGCCCCGCTTCTTTTCTACTGCACCTTCGAGGATCAATTATTATAATACTGTATTAAAAACATAGATGCTATTCTTCCGTCTGGGGGGGACAAAAATTCCCCCCTTTGAAACTTCTCAAAGCCTGACCCAGGGGCGGACTTGAAAGGTCTTCTCAAAGGGCCTTTACCAGCGGATTATCGGGGGAGGGGGTTCTATGGCCCATGAGAGACGCACCGGCCCCAGACTGATGGCCTGACCTGAGAATGTGATTTATTTTTTTAAAACACTTGTATCTTTAGTATATCGTTTTCAGTCTGTACACCTTGGTGGCACCCCTGAGTAGAAAGAATGCTGATAATGTTTTATTTTTATATAATTATCCATATATAGTCATAACCACTCACGTGAGATCCGGGGTTGGCATACAGAAACCATTGCTTCTTCTTTTCATTGATTCAAACCGTAAAGAACTGTGTGTCAAATTGTGTCGGATGGGTGGATGCTGTTGTAGCGCTGATAGCGGACATTTCGAGCACTTAAGAGATTATATAGTGTGTGTGTAAAAGCAATTAACAATCTAAGCACTGCCATATTAACCAATATCTGGGAAGAACCGTCAATGACATTTACATGAAATAAAGTTGGATGCTATGAATAACAATAAAACAAACTATTATTTAATATGTAATATATCCTTATTTATTATCATTATCTCATAAAATACACCATATTTACTTTTGGCCCTACCATACTGAATAATTCTTATAATATTCTTCAGCACCTTAAAACATACCCTATCCGTACTTCTGTACCCGTGTAACAGTGAAAGTGGCAATTTCTTATCATGCTGTTAAATTTATCTTTGAGAAATTTGTTTATCTTTTATGGTGAAGTCTATGGTAGAAACTACAGTGCTTGGCAAAATTAATAAAACAAAATCATTTTCATTAATATTGCTGACTATTTGGCGATGTAGTTTATCACTAGTGTACGCAGAAAATTCATAGATGGGGTTACAGAGCTATAACTCCATCATATATTCATATGTATATGTGCGTATATACACAAAATTGTATCGCAATGAGAGGCCGTTGTGACCCCGACCAACGCCAATATTGTTGAATCTGCATTATTCTAATAAATTATTTTATATAATACTAAGCAGTAAAACATCTGAATAGCGGCCACCTTAAGACATGAATATCTGCCCGTTATTATGGAGGGTTAGGGGTTAACAAGCATTAAGAATGGGAATTGAAAGAGGTGTTCGTTAAAAGGAGGTGTTGGCCATTTGAAAATGTCCGTTACGGAGGTGTCACTGTTTGCGATTCAACATTTTTTTTTTTCTGTTTATTTCTTAGTTACTTTAAGGTGTGTGCACATGGGTGGAATTATTGTTTTGCCGCCCCAATGTTACTTTCTGCCGCCCCTTCCTTCACGTCTGCCTCCAAATAGTAGTAGGAACATAAAAATCGTTACATTCAATATACGCCAAAAACTTTTGTATTGACAATAACTTTGTTTAAAAATAAACTCATAAATTGAAACATAAATATTAAACAATATTAACTAATATATTAAAGTATTATCTTTTCTTGGTATATAATAAATCAAATTCAATTTTATTGAAATAAATTTTAATTTTAGAAAAAAAAAAAAATATATTGAATGCTGGTATTTAAATGGAAAGCATGACGTCTAGCTTTCTTCTCGGCAAAACATCTGATTATATCATATGGTATTATTTTGTTATATCAGTCATTATCTTATATTAGACTCAAGACCAGGGCGGCAATTTTGCCGCCCTAGTTTATAGCCTAGTATAACCTATTGGGAAATACGACACTGCGTGTGCACCACACTGCCAAAGTGTTTCTGGCTCCATCGAAAACTGTCTCAGATATATACAACATTTTGTGAGTGTTCTGTTAATTTGTTTTAACAGTATAGTAAACAGAATGAAATTTCTTTCTATACTTCACATCAGAAACTTGAAAAAGAATTCGTGTGCAATTCTGACCTCGAAACTCCTTCATGTACAGTAGAATCCGCATTATCCGGTTAAGCAAAAACCCTGACAATACGAACAATAACTGCTGGTATATTGCAGTCATTTTCTTTTACGTAATTAAAAAATAACCTTACTTAAAATATTGTACCAATTTTTACGTATTATGGTAAACTATCTATAATATGTATAATATCCTTGTCCATTAGTTAGTAGACAGTTTTAATATAAATGGCTGTCTCACACGGAAGTTTAAAATAAAAATAATTATAAATGACATTTTATTTTAAAATTATTATTTTTTTTTAATTCTTTTATCTCATAGCAGCTCTCTCTTTCAGAAAATGATTCAAGTCTTGGAAACAATACTTTCAGTTTGACTAATCCGAATTTTGATAATAGGGTTCTACAATATCTGGTTTAAACTTCTACGTATTATAAACAAACAATGTAAAAATATAAACCGAAAAGAGAAAAGAGGGGGTGTCCAAGGAAAAGATGGATTGAGGATTGAATTGAAGGCTCTATTTGCATATGGTTGGAAAGGATGGTAATAAGCCTACATAGACAAACAGCCTACATTAACATAGCCATAAACAAACAGCCTACAATAGCATAGGCATAAACAAACAGCTTACATAGACAAACAACCGAATGTTCTGTGAACACCAAGTAACCTTTTATATTCAGGGTTCCACGTGCATGGGGAGGGGAACCTAGAGTTGATGAGGGAATTTAAAATCGTTCTTTAAGTTTATTTGTTTGTTTTGTTTGGCTTTTTATAGCGCAAGAGCATCTGGGCTATACTGCGCCAATTCTTTAAGTAAGATCTGGGAAAATCGTCTCTATCATTTATACCTTTTGCAATTGATTTAGAAAACGGTACAAGTTTTGATAGATAATTATTAGGGGGCGTTCAAGTATTACATAAGCAATATTTTGGCCATTTTATACCCCTCTCCCTCCTAAGCAAAAATTAACATTGGCTAACATGGAAAATAAACACAACAGCAATGCCCCTCTCCCCAAAGGTGCTTACGTAATACTTGAA
>QLNU02004055.1:0-15426 GCA_006491805.2 Dysdera silvatica | reverse complement strand
CTCTTCATTCCATTATTAAAGAGCCATAAAGAGGTACCGAGATCAGTTGCCACCACGATCATTAGAGGTAGATAAATGTCTTTGGATGGAGGATAGGGAAGCCATTGCCGTCATTATGAGTGCTCTCTGGATTATATGATCTCGAGCACATCAGACATCCAGATTCTTCACAATGGTTATATCTGCCCCTTTGGATCCACTAGTGCCACACTGACTACTGCATCATTATTATCAAGGTACTGGTTGACATATCAACATAATCAGCTTCTCATAAGCCCAGAGATGCCAATCTGAGAAAGTAGTCATCCGTAAAGAAATCAAGAATTTTCCGTAAAACTGCACCCTTTTATTTACTCTGCAAAAAGATTTTTTATAAGTAAAGCACTCTAATTCTTACAGAGCAATATATGTACCTTCTCTCCCCCACCCCCAAGCACATACTAGTATTCCTAATAATGTGCGTCAATCGTGTATGTTTATGTACTTATGCAGTGATCAGTGGCATAACGGAAAAGCTCGGGGGCCTTCCCTTTTACGAAAATTAATTTGCATATGCATATATGAAAAAAATATAGATATAATAGTGTTGTGTCTTCTATAAGAAATTAACCGGCGACGCATTCCAATATTTTAAACAGAACACATGTCTATTACGCAATGATTTTTCTCTACTTTTTTTTTTAGGCGTAGTAATATTAACTCCGATGTTATGGCGTGGTTAGATGGTGAAACGTTCGTAAAGAAAAGAAATGTTTTTTGTGTTCGGTGGGGCACGATCCCCCCCCATTTCACCACGCCATAACATCGGCGTTAATATTACTACGCCTAAAAAACGTTGATAAAAATTGTTTCTTAATTTAATCTGCGTAGTGTTCGATTTATATAAATAAAGAAACATATCTTTTAGTCACCGTTTCATGACGTAGGGTTCTGGTGCAAAGCATATGCTATAGCTTAAAAACTCGTCTAGATTTTATAATTTTCGGTTGTTGAGTTCAGTTTTAAAGGCAATGAAAACAGCTAAAGTAAATCCTTTTAATGAGTTTGCCACAGTTGGAAACCGTTCATTTTATTTTATTTTTTACCTAAAGATTAAAAAAAATCCTTATTAACTAAAAAATATTATTTTTTTACTTATAAATTTTAGGGAAAATAAATGACGACAAAAGGGGTGTCCCCCGCCTTGCGGGGGTTATCAGTACACCACTGGCAGTAATTACACTCCCACCAATAACATTCGTATCAACTTCGTAGTAAGAGAAATTACTTTTCATAGCAGGAAAAATGGCTTATGGTATCGATTTTGTAGTGGGGGGAAAAAAAAAAACCCTTCTGCACCAGATTTGTAGAAAGTAAACATCACAATTTTATTATTTTGTGCAGGAAAATTGGTTTTCACAAGAGTTTTGTAGTAGGTAAAAAATAGTTTAATCAAATGAATGAGCACAATAAAAATGAAAAGCTAAATGTTTCATTGAAAAAGTAAAACTTCATGCACATCAAGTTCTTTGTTTCTTTTTCTGTAATTTTGAAACCTCTTCCCTGATTTCCTCTTGAGAAGCTAAAAGTGTTGAAATATGTAAATTAGCTTCAGTCAACAAAACATGCCCACTTTACACTGCAAATGTATTATTTCTTTGGATGGAAATTTATAGGTGCAAAATATGACTAATGACCGCTAAGTTCGTACCCTCCAGTAGGTGGTGTATCAGGGCAAAATTCCTCTATTTTGATGGAAAAATACTAAAAAATGACCAACAGTCATTAATTACAGTACATTTGAAAAATTTACAATTTTATGATAGGCGGCGCATAAAGGACAAAATCGAACATCGAAAAAATTATCACTCATTAATTGATGTTAAAATCATTTTTTAAGTCAAATAATTAATTTATTATTATTATTTTTCTTTTAAGTTCTAGAAACAACCATCAGGTAGTGTTTTCTCATGGAATAGAATTATAAATTACGCAAATTAATTAAATTTATTTAATAGGTAAATTTACTTTTAAATTAATCTGCACGCCTCTGCGTGTGTAGATAACGAAAGCATAAGGGGGAAATATCCCGAAATATATGCCGCAAAATCTCGGCGCAAATCGCGCGCTATTTTTTAAAGTACCGTAAGGAAATTTTTCTGAAATTTTAATAAAATGTTGCGAGTAAAATGTTATTCAAAACGTGGTAAAACTTCGGGTCCACGTAAAAACTGTCCATTCCTTACTACAAATATCGTGATACATTTATCGATAAGTTTTGTTTGCCGATTTTTTTTTCATCTTAGCTGCTTCATAATCACGGCTGTATTCCATTTCGTTGTTTTAAGCCCAATTCAAAGCCATTTTCACACACAAAGCAAGGCGTAAAGAGTAACAGTTTCTATGCAAACACATACACAAAAGGCCCCAAAGAACTGATTTTATCCTCCTTTTTGGCTGCTACACAAGGTGTGATGGGGAATCACGTGACAAACGAGTAGGAAGAGGAGTTTGTGTATTTGGTTCCTTGTGATATATGCTGGGTAGTGGACAAGTCGAAAGAGACGCGTCCAAACATAGAAGGCCTGGACCATCTGCAAAGTGAGATTTTTTTACTAAAACACAAAAAACATGAATTTTTGAGGGGCCTGTAGAAAACTGCAGGTGAGGATCTTGAATAAGGTTTTCTGTAGTTTTTTCGGTATCGACCGTAAGATGGAGTTCAAATCCGTACAAACTACGGAAAACCTGTCCAAGTTGGCATCTTTGCATAAGCCTATGATGTGGCTAACCTCACTCAAGCTTGGACAGGTGTTTGCCATGTCAATGGGTACATCTCGGGCATCTTTACAGAGTATTTAATGTTATAAAACAGCATAATTAGTCAAATTTGCCTGTTGATGTACACGTTGCTCTTACATGCACTCTTCTTATGCACACCAGGCACCCTGTGAGCTCATTGGTGCTAAAATTTTAATAATTTGCATGTGTTCTTTAACGGCATATGCATGCAGGGTTTTGCAGCTGTCACTATTTTTTTATGGATGCGATTCTTTCCTCAACGAATTGTATACAAGGTTAATCAAAAGTTCATACAAACTTTAAAAATTCATTAATAAAAAGGAAAAATCACTGCATTGAAGTGTGGTTTGTAGGATTAATATTATCTGGATGTGTTTTTTAAAACATTTTAGTTCATAGCTCATAGATAGGTGTGGTGCTGAAACCAAACCATCTGCTAGAAGTATGCAAATAAAGCTGTTATGAAAGAGTTAAATATTCAGTGGGTTCTCCATTCAATTGACTGATAAACTGTGTAAAGAACAGGTTTCTGCAAAACTGTTAACTTTATCAAAGTGAGCTTTGTAATGAAATTTTATGATACAATATCCATTTCATTGCCTTCAAATGTCTGAAGCATCATCTATGAGTACAAACCCTGAAAGGTCACCGAGTTTCCGAAATAAAATTCCCCGACTTCTCCAGATTTTTTTTCCAAATTTCCACATTATAGCAAACAATATATATATATATACAATGGACAAATGTCATTTAACATCCTACTACTATATATACACACCATAATTAATATGTATTAAAAACAGGGACAAATGATAACCCTTTCAATGTAGCGGACCTCCAAAATTTTCTTAGTAAATAAAATCGATAAATGAAAGCAAATGAATTTTTGACTTTGGAGAGGAGTTTTGTGTTATGCCAGTTATCAAAAAGAGTATTATTAAATAATTACAGTTTTATAACTAATATTACAAAAAAATAGATTATAGATTCTAACGATTACATAAACATTGGTACCTTGTGTTTATTGGAACTTTTTCTCTAATTCACATATTTCTTCAATTTTTTTACTATGGATATCTATCTCAGTTGTCAATCTAGCCGTTTTTTGTCACAGAAATTTAATTTGACCTATGGCCCTTTTTTTTCATTATTTAGTTTATTTTCCTTGTGTTCTTTTCTTTCTTCCAGTGCAAAATGATAGCGTTTTTTTGACATTTTTACGTATTGGATAATTTCTTTTGCTATTTGTACAGATGTCATCGCACCTTCTGCCTTGATGGAATCATAGGTTGTACATAATGCGATCAATGATGCTTCATGATTTTCTACAAGCATGTCCTTGTTAATGGAAAATCCCAATTCAACAGGAGCATTTTCATGCAATAAAGTCAGTGCCAGTTTAACCACATGCCACACATCTTTAAACTCATTCTTGCTATTAAGGAAGTGAGTAAAAAAAGTATAAAGACGAGTGGTTTCATTAAATGAGAGAAAACTTTCTTTGCAGTTCTTTTGTACTTTTGAAAGAAAGGAAACAAACTGCACCTTTCCTTGATCAGCAGATAAAGCCGATATGTGTAGATTTTGTAAAATTGTATCCACGCGTTTTTTACATACGATGGAATCTGATATAAATAAATTTGGATTCAAATATGATAAAGATCTAACAAGAGATAAATTTGTTTGACTTCTTTCTACGATTTTTTTTTGTTACTTCAACCAAAAAACTCTTTGCATGAATAAAAAATTCCCTTTTTTTCTAATTCTGAAGTCTGGTTTTGCATGACATAACTTCTCGCGGCAACTCCAATATCAATATCATTTATCCTTTGGTGATTTTTACATAATGTTACATTAATTTTAAGTAACTCTACAAGAGTTTTAGCTTCTCCGGGAACTTCACGTTTCACAAATGAAACAAGACATATGTCTCACTATATCATTCGTTGAATCATACAAAAAAGGAACCATTGGGCTTGGAGATTGAAATTTTTTTAAGAAAGGCTCCAACAGACCAACAACTGAATTAAAAAAAGAAAGCAAATTTTGCCAATATTAATTTATCACAATATGCCTGTTCAAATATGTTGGTAGTAAAGTTATGTGGCAAGTTTTTTTAACAGTTTCAACATATATCTTAATATTGGGAAAAATTTCTAAAGCTCTTTGAGCAACATTAACATTTTCCACTCATCTAATACAATAAATTTTCAATGGAAACACATTGCTATTTGTTACTGACATAAAGTCAGCACGTCTTGTTGGGCTATCTTTATAAACAATCTGTACATGGATGAAAAAATTTCATTTAATTTCCATCGAGTTACCTTATTTCCTATCTGAAATGCACCATGTATTATATGGAGACTGCAGGTTCCTAGATCCAATAATGAGCAATCTTTTGTATCTTTTATTTCATCTTTAAGATATATTATAGGATGCATGAGACATCACAAGTTTCATTGCCCATAATATTTCTGCAGTTAAAACTTCTTCCTGGCTAATAAAATTTGAAATACTACTTACAGAGCTGTGATCTTGTTCTATTCTATATGTTCCGGCATCCGGGTTCATTACTTGTCCCACGTTGCGGCCCTTAGTCCCTACAGTGAACGAATCACAAATTTTCATCTGATTTTTCTTAGCACTTATTTCCATGATCTTTCGATGTTTTGAGCTCTTTTCATGGCTTGAAATTGTCTGTATACCCATACTACTTAGATTGAAAGTCTTCATGCAAAGTTGACAATGAGCTTTATATGGATCGTCTTTTACCAGGTCAACCCATTCGGCTCACTGACGATTAAGTTTTTCATCAGTCCATTTCAAATTAAATATTGTTTTTTTCCAACTCATTTTAACAGGAAAACAATTTCACAGATCAAACAAAACTCTAAACAAATCTCTGTCTGCAAAGTGGATGATTTAGCAACTGCCCATCTGAATATCGTTAGTCACAGAAATTTCCAGAAGGTTGCCAGTGCCATCATCCCCTTTGTTTCAAATAACCAATTTTAAGTATTCCGCAACGCTGATTGGTTTTTAATTATTCATGAGGTCCGATGACGTGGAACACGAAAGCATCATGTGGGTGTGATAAAGCGTGCATTCAAAAACAAACCGAAACCCGTTCGCCTCCCTCAACGTTTCGCATTCACAACTCTTCTACGTATGCGCATTCAGGCATCCTTTCTGAGCTCACTTTTACCCATTACGTGTCACGTCTCGTGTCCAGCAAGAGGACAAGAACGATTCACTACTCTATTTTAAAAATGATCGCATTGACGATGCAATCGTTTTTCATTACGATTTGTGAAATCGATGCTGCAGTTTGTATTGGATATCGGTGCTAGAAACAAAAACTAATGATAGCGAGATGTTCCAGGTCAATGATGAAAATATACCCTTTTCCCTGACATTATTAGTTATTTTGTTTCCCTGACTTCTCTAGGTTTTCCCTGACCCATACGAACCCTACCTTTGAACTACATTGTTTTCTTGTGTTCAAAAAACCCCACATCCAGGTAATATTTATCAATGAACTTCAATGCAGTAATTTTTCCTTTTTTATGAATTTTTTAAGTTTACACAGGGCTCAATCATGCCTTTGCGGAGCCCTAGGTAAGACACATTTGATGCCCTTGTCCTGATGAAAATTTGGAAATGCCCTCAGTAGAGAGCTGAGCCCATTTGGGGGTTACATTGCAAAATTGGTCCCATCATAAGTTGGATAGGTAAATACAGTGTTACCTATTGTAAGGGATTCCTCCAAATAAGGGACGATTCCTCTGATCTGTAGCATATGTATATATCAAAACATGTACCTCGAAAGAAGGCACAACTATTTAAGGGACAGAATTTCTTGTTCCGTGTGTGTCCCTTATTGGGAGGTAATACTATAATAACAAATGCGCAATGCTATTGTGCTGCAATTTTTTTGGGGAAAGATTCGGTTAAAGTAAAAAATTCATATATAAAAATCAAACAACGTTTTGGCTTTTTGGGGGCCTCTAACATTGCGGGGCCCAAAGCCTGGGCTTTGGACGCCTTTGAAGCAAAATCCTGCAGCAAAGATGTTCCTGTAATGAAATTTCTTCAGAGAATTTTTTTTTTCACTAAATAGAAAGTTCATTAAATTGGGGGTTTACTGTAGAGTAACTCTGGGTTGGTCAAACAAATTAGTAAGTGGTTTAGTTTTTCTTTTTGTAATTTAGAAAGTTTAGAAGCATAGTTATGGGTAATAACTGAAAATGTAAGGTAAGTTAATTTTATTTCATAATTATATAACAACGTATTATTTTCAAAATAGTTATGGTTAGTATATATTTATTCCTGTTACTTAAAAAGAAATGTAAAAAATACATAAAATTCCATAATCATAACAGCACATAAAAAAATCACAATTTTCTGACATTGGCACAGATATTCACATGATTTTTAATTCATATACAGTTTTAAAAATTGATATTTGAAAGGCACATATTAATAACAATGGTTATTTCTGCATTTCTGCAGCTAACAATTTTGCTATGGTATTTAACTGGATATTGGAGGAACCTTCATAAATGGCACCTAAAATTAAAAAAGAAAAAAAAAAATTCTCAATATAAGAATACAAAAAGTCATCATATCCAAATAAACAAATCACATTAAATTCTATCATTAAATCTCATAATTTCCACAAACATTTTCACTTTCATTACACTGGACAACAACAAATTTGTTTCTGAAGTTTACAATACTTCATAAATTTAAGGCTCTGAACATGAATATCGCCATGCAAAAGCTCATTTATTTTTTGGCTCTCATTTCAGATATATGGCAATTTCCAATGCAATAAACAAACAGTAAATTACTGTATGGAAAAGCACTAAAATAATACAAATACCATTTAATTTTTCATACTATATATGCTACTGCAATATTAATTATAATAGTATATATTTAATATTTACTATCATAATCGTTTGAAATTATTTTTGCTTCACATATTGTATAGTATGCAATTTGGTATTAGTTATACCCAGAAATATATCGTACATGCATGAAAAATTTTCCAGTCAGAGCAAAACAAAAATTGAAGACGGAATTTTTGTGTGTCATCAGATTAGGCAGTTTTTCTCCCAAAGCTTGAGAGCCTGCTTCAATGTGATGAAAAAGTTGTATGGGGTGCCTTTTGTCAAGTAGCAACAAACTTCTTGGGGAATGCTAGGGCAGAAAATCTAGAATCAAAGATCTAGTCAACTATGCTGGCTCTGTTTCATAAATCTGCCTACAGAACATCGTTAAATATGAACTTTCTAGATTCCCACTTTGATTTCTTCCCTGAAGGAAGGTCAATAATGAGCACAGTGAATGCAATCAGGATGTATCTGTGATGGAACGACAACACAAGGGAGAGGTCTACCTCAATGCTTACAGATTATGGTTGGACGATCTGCAGAAATGCCCCTGAATAGGAAGACAACCGAAAGGCAAGGCGGTGTCAACAGACATGAACTGGTAAATAAATTCTTTGCATAATAAACTAAATTATCTGCGAAATAAGCAAAAACTTAATTCATTATTAAAATATAAATCAGGCTAACTTCAATTATTCATGCTTGCAATTCCGTAAAACTTCATGCATTATATAAGTACAGATTCATGTTACGTACTACGTACAGTATGGTGGAAAAAATCGACGTTATTAATTCCGTTGTAGAAATATTTTTTGTGTTATCATGATTATTTGGTATGATGCGGTAGTGACGACAACATAATTCTGCCGTATGCATACCAATGGCATAGTGGGTTAAAGTGTCAGCCTGGAAACTAATTGGGTTGTCGTCGCAACCGCATCATACCAAATAATCATAACACAAAATAATAACATTTCTACAACAGCATTAATAACATCGATTTTCCCCCACAATAATGTACATAGTACGTAACGTGCCATCTGCACTTATATAATGAATGAAGTTTTACGGAATTACAAGAATGAATGATTGAAGTTAACATGAATTTTGAAAATTGAAGTTAATGATTGACGTTAAATTGGAATTTTGAACAACAATGGCGTTTGCTGGACGGATACTTTAAAAACCTCTTAAATCGTGAATTTTGCCCTATTAAGGTGGTGAAAAAAATTTGTTTCTTACTAATTAGTTGGTGCTTAACAACTTTGTAATTGAAAAATTTTCTATATCTCCCTTAGTTCCAGAATTAGGTGCAATAACTTCCCAATTTCGCCACAGATGACGCTGCCGTCGATCTCATTTCATCGGCCATGGGCACTTCACTATATTCAGACTTAACTTTTACAGTTTTACAAGCTTTTGTTCAAAGGTTATTTGTGAAACATCAGCCTTTAGAGAAAACCCTGTATATATATATATATGACTTTATTCTTTACAAAATATATATAAAAAAATATTTTTGTTCATTACAAACACACAAAAGAAAAGGGAAATTTGAACTACCTTGAATTGAGAAACAAGTAACATTATTGTTCATTAAATCAGTATTTCTCAACAGCCGGGTGCTGGCATCAATTATAACGGGCCATAAGAGGTTTTCGTGGAATTTGTCATTTTAGTTTTCTGAGCACTTTTCATAAATGAATATTTTATAGTACAAATATTCTGAGGAGAATAATATTTGTGAGTGTGTGAAAAAGCTCAGATCAGCCAGAGTTCCTAAATAATTTTTGGGTAGTAAATGTCAGTGACGAAGTCGCGTAATTTTAAATATGTAAATATTCATGAAAAAAAAAAAAATGTAGAGTATACAAAATGTTCATTATTTACAGCATTTGTCATCATGGCAGTACGTTAGCATAAGTCTCATCAACAGCGCTACAATTGTTCAATATGTCCTCCATTCTGGCCAATAGTAGTTTTAATTTGATCACCAGTGTTTTCCACAGCCGAGTGTAACATTTCAACTGGAATGCCCAGCACATGACATGGAATGTTGCCCTTCAGAGTTAGACATGGTTGGCGATTCACACATGTTTCAAATAACTCCACAACCAGAAGTCAGAGAGGATGAGGATAGGAGATTGAGGTGGCCATGATGTCAGAAAACATCGGCTGATCACTCGTTTGTCAGTGAAGTCCTATCAAAGCAATCTTCGAACAGGACAAGCAATGTGGGGTGACACACCATCTTGCATAAACATGGAGTCATTGAGACACTCTTGTTGTAGCTATGGTAAGATGAAATGTTCCAACATGTCATGATAACTCTGTCCAGTTACTAAACAGGTGTGGATCCCAGTCGGTAATTTCCTCTTCAAAGAGATATGGACCAATAAGAAAAGTGGTAGTAAATGCACACCATACTGTCACTTTCAGAGAATGCAATGGGACTTGTTGAACAACATGAGGATTTGTTACAGACCAAATGCGGCAGTTGTGCATACTAACTTGCCCATTTAAGGATAAATTCACCTCTTCACTCGAAAGAATGTTCCTTAGCCACGTTATCTCCACTTGCATTGGGTCAAGAAACTGACAAGCATATCTGCATCACCAGGACTTAGAGTGCTGCATAAGGTATTTCGATACTATACTCACAAGCTTCACATGCTACAGCTAAGTTCTCGTTCTTTATTTGGATTTATTTTAATTCTTTTTTAGTTTCGATTTCAGAAACCTCATGTTAAAATACTATTTGTTAAACTTTGAAGATATTTTTTGACATTATTGTGTAGTGAACTTGATAAATTTAAATTTTCTGATATGTTAATATAGAATTTATTAAATTCATTAGCTATTTTTGTTGGGTCATCAATTATTTCACTGTTTTCGAGTATATGTTTGTTTCTTGTTTAATTTTTTTTCCTTCCTAATAATTGATTGTTTTCCATTTCTGTTTTATTTCATTTTTTGATAATATATTATGATAGTATTTTTTGCTTTAATAATTTATTTTATTAATTACTTATATTATGAAATTCATTACAATGTTCTTTTTATCTTGTTTGTATAAATTTTTTATATAATTTATTTTTGTTATCTTTTTTTATTTCATTTGTAAAACATCCTGGATTAACCTTTTTATTTTTTTTTATCTTCTTCATTGGAAAATTTTTACTGTATATTTCTTTCAATTTATAAATCAATAAATCGCACTTAGTTTCCATTTTTTTTATAGTAATTCATGCCAATTAATTTTTTGTAATTGATTATGAAAATTACATTTCCATTTTTAAAGTTCTGCATTTTTATTTCTTTTTCTTTATATTGAGTTTTTTTACTTATATCAATAAGTATCAATCTGTGATCACTGATATGTAAGTCCGGGTGTATTGTTTCAATTTTACAATATTAGTGAAAACGAGGTCAGTTTTACTTGCACTATTTTTAGTAATTCTAGTTTGTTTATTTACTATGTTTAAGACCATTTGATTCCATTAAATTTAGCGGTTTTATTGAACAAAAATTTTTCTTATCAATATCTCTCAGTATCAGTAAATCATTATGAATGAATTTTTTTATTTTCTAGTAATCTCAAAAAATTATCTATATTCATTGATGGCGGCCTGTATACTGCCAAGAACGTAAATATTTTTGTATTTATCGATAATCGTTCAATGTCTCTTTCTATAAATGAATCCAGTTCTATTTGTTCAGTTTCAAGTTGTTTTTTTTTTTAATATATGGATACTCCACCTCACAGTTTTCTGAATAATGAAAATTCATTATAATTAAGTAAAATTGAAAGTTAAACAATTAAATATTACTAAAGTTATTCTGCAAATATAGTATAAAAATTAAGTAACTACTTTACCAATTTTTACGTCTCTGTAGTATTTTTCAATAGGATAGTGTGTAGTAAAACCAACTCCTCCAAGCCATTCAATACTTTTGGATGCAGTCAAGCTAGCTACCTGCAATTATATTTCTCGAGTAACTGATTTATAATACGTCTATACTTATAACATCTCTAGTATTATTAAAATGTAACAATACACTGCCTATAAAAAATTAAGATATGTAGCAATTTGTTGATCTTATTCTTAAGTGGACATATTTACCTGAAGTTGCTACCGAATAAGGTTATCAGCAATAGAAAGATGGCAAGCCATTCCATGACCCTGAGGTAGTTACATAATTTACCGAGGACTGTCTGTAAAAAATGGTGCCCATTTTTTGTCTTAACATTGTACTATGACCATGATTACGTTTATAGCATTTCCTATAACTTTTTTTTCTCCCGCTTCTGTATATTTTTGCTTGTTTGTGGAATTAGGACCATTTTCTCAATCTTTATTTAGCAACAACGAAGTCCTAGAAAAAGACTAGGGGGTTCTGACTTTATCCTTATTTTTTTGTGAGTCATTTATATTACTATACAATCAAGTTTATTATAAACTTCTCAAAAAAGAACAGGGGTATAGTCAGCACCTTCTGTCTTTTTTCTGGAATATTTTTGAGTTGCTGAATAAAAATGATGAAAGCAAGTTTTGAACTATGATCCCAATACCACAAACAAGCAAGAAAGTACAAAAGCAGGCAAAATTTTTGTTATAGAAAATGCCATAAGCATAAAAGATTTGTAGGAATGTGGGGGATTTGGTTATTCATCCCTACTCTTTTAAGCTTGTTTTCAAATTAAAATAAAGATTTAAAGATTCCATTAAAATAAGGATTGCTAGAAGGATCAACTATGGAATTACTATCAACATGCTGATTTTATTTGGAAGTATATAAAAAGTAAAACTGTTTACATAACATGTATAAACCAGTCTATAAAAATTGACACATTAGTATGTTTTTTGTTGTTAACTGGTTATAGTCAGTTAACATTCTTAATTAGAGAAAACACTTACTTTTCAGTATTAATCTTTAAGTTAAATTATGTTTCTCATTGTCTAGCTTCACAATAGGTCATAACGTTGCATAAAGCTAGACAAAAGGTTTTTTTTTTTTTTTTTTTATCAACAGTTCATTGTTATTATATTATAATTATACATTATGTGATAAGCATGGTGAAAATTATAAAAGCAAATAACAGGTTCACAATGCGAACATCTGATGAAAGACTGAAATGGACAATTCTGTTGACGACACATTTTATCCACAAAAAAGAAGCAAACTTGTTGCACATTTTGAAAATGTTCAAAATCTTTCAAAAGTCCAGATGTATACCAGAAGTGACAGATTATTAGGGCAAAGACAAGTGCTGTTAAGATGTAATGTATTAGAGATTGAAGTTTGAGGATTCCATTTCGTGCTATTAATACACAAGCATCTTCATTCCTCCAGTGAACCAATGAATGATTGTATATAATCTTGGCCAAAAATTTCAATATATAAGCAAGGTTGTGCACTTGGGAATATAAAAATGATTTGCCGTGGGAATATTTTACATTACTTGAAAAGAAAAATTAAATTTAAGAAAATGAATTTAAAGGTTTTTCTTGGATTCTTTAGCATTTTTTATGAAAGCTGGATGCAAAAATTTACATGATCCTAGCTTCTTTAAATCGCCGAGCTAGGGGTTTGCACTACCACAATCTCTCATCTGACACCTCCAGACTGAAGTTGAGCATTTGCTTTTTCAAATACAGGCACAGTATAAGATAAAAATAAGCAGAAAGCCTTATTGATATCTTCCGACAGAAAATAAAACAACCTTTCTTCACGAGACATGGAGTTTTCAGTTTTTTGTTTCTTAGAAATATCCACATAATTTTGAGCTTTCCTTTTTAATTTCTGTGATGCTTTTTTGCTGTTACGTTCTTTCACTTTATCTGCATTTTCAACCAAAACTTTGATAGAGGGAATAGTAAAGAAAGAAAGTGGGGTGATTTGATTCCTTTTCATGGCCTCTTCCTTAAAAAAACTGATCAAAGGTTGCCACTGCTGGATTATACGCTCTAAGCACTTTCCAACAGACAACCAACGAGTGCTAACGTGTTTTAGTACCTTTTTTATATCAGTCTCATGAAATTCTTGAAGAATTTTCAACCTATCTTTTCTTTTCGAACTCTTTTGTAAGTAATAGTAAATGTCTACCAAAATTTCATCGATTTTAAATGGCAAACATGCAGCACTCTTTTCAGCTGCTAAGTTAATAAGGTGGCAGGAACAGCCCATAATTTCAATATTTTGGTGATGATTCTTTAACACCGCTGCTACACCTGCTTTTTTTCCTATCATAACAGGTGCATTATCACAGCTAAAGGCAACACAATTAGAAATTGGAAAGTTTTCAGATTGTAAAGCACTTACCAGAAGATTTCCAATATTTAACCCAGTAGCATCTTCTTTCAAAGATGGCATAGATAAAAGACAATTCACAATTTTTTCACATAAAGGATCGAAGAAAGTTACCACTATTGGATACAGCTTTGAATCAACATCGTTGCTTCCATCAGTTGCAACTGAAAATGGATAGCACCTTAAATTTTCAACAAGTGATGAGGATTCCTTTGCAGACATTTCTTTCATAATTGCAGAAGTTTTGGTCTTTGCAGATCCATATTGTTTTGCAATACTGCTGTCAGGAAACGTTTTCCGAAAGAGCATCCCCGTGTGATCGCTGCAATTCATTGGCAAATTATGTTCGATCAAAAACAATGTAAATAAACATTCAGCTTTAATCATGGAGGTATCGTTAAATGCAAAAAATGAAGGCTTGATACTATGATTAGACTCTACAGCCTTGAACGTCTTCTTATGTTTAACAGTCTCAGAATGCAAAGTAATATCGCGTTTACCACCGTGAGTAATGCTTATGTCTTTACTGTAACACATGCAGAAAGCATATTTTGGCCCCAGTCTTGATTTTTGAATAAAATTAAACATCTTCATATATTTGGCTTTAAACGTTTGGTAGTACCTTTTATTAACAGTCGACATCGTTAACGTTGTTTTCAAAAACACCTAAAAACAAAACTTTCTTTCCAGAGCAAAGAAATACCAGATACGTCTAACACATGGCTTCCCTATAAAGAGTCACGTGCTTGACCAAAACCTTAACGGTGTAGCGCATTCTTTCTTGCCTTCCCCAACAACTACAAATACAGATGCATGATTTCGTTGTGCAGGGGCATCACTCTACGTCATAGCTGGAGCTAAAATTCCACGTCACGCCACGCATGCGCCATCAACGGCAGACGAATTTTTCTGGTGTTCTTACCGATATTTGCATTTATTTATGCATATTTATCATTAAATATGCATAAATAAATAGGTATAAAAAAATAGGTATTTAATTTTTTTAAAAAATCAGTATTTTAAAAAACACTGGGGATTTTAGACGAAATCTCCGAAAATCGGAAGAAATCGTTTTCTGAGGAGAAGATAGGAAGACCAATAAAAAATCGAAAGCCTTCCAGGTAAATCGGAAAGATTGGCACTTATGTAATATAAATCAAAATAAGGTCAATAATTAAAGTTAATGGTTTTCAGATCTATATTAAATTTTAATTCAATCGACGGAATGGAATGTCGCAGACAGCACAATCCCAGCTGCAGAATTTAAGGTGTACCGGTTTTTAAAAAAGTTGAGCCAAATTCTGTAAAGGTGCACTGGGTACTCATTTTTAATTCCTCATGTTCGAGATACATAGCTCAACAACAAATATGGCATCTTTGTCACGAAACCATGTAGTAACAGAAAGTTCCAAAAAATGCAATTAGATCACCA